>JAOTRH010158398.1:0-12947 GCA_034768845.1 Heliamphora exappendiculata | reverse complement strand
ATAGTTGGGAAATCCTAGGGAATATGCGACTGGTGATCTCCTATAATAGTTAGCCAATCCACTCCTCACATTTCGTGAAGATGTTGATTTCCAATCACATAAGATATAATGAAAGTAGAGTCTTTTATTCATAGTTTTAAATAGCAATTTTGCGATATGTAATGGTAACGGTCACGGTATAATAATATCGAAAGTATCGAATAATACGTATTAAAAATTGGGCGTTACAGGTGTAAATTTTCTAAAATTAATAGCATCAATTCTAAATCTATTAATTTTTTTTTCAAAAAAAACTTTTTAATTTAAATATTTCCACATGCGAATCAATACCTTAAATCTAGATATGTAATTTAAACATATTATTACTCAATACAAATATGAAAAAAAATACATATCCCAATAAATCAATAAATTTATACAATTAATAAAGATATACCTCATTTTTCAAGAGTATAAAAGTTCAATAGTAGAAAAAATACTATAAAAGAACAAAAAGATCTTCATACTTCATGTTCATTTTCATAATAATAATTGTTGAAGGTACCATGATTATAAATGTTGGTACTTTCAGTCAATGTTTCCGTCAATGTTTTTAAACCCGGATCGTTGAGCAAATTGAAAAAAAAAACGGATAGATGGGTCACCGGTTCAACTGGAATTGAACCGGAATCAAACCGTAGCGTCTTAATTATATCATTAATAATTTTAAATTTATAAATATTAAATAAAAATAACATTTAACTCACAATTTAAATAAAAAAATAAGAACATCTCAAAATTTAAGCATAATTCTAATTAAATAATTAGAATCTTCAACAAAAAAAAAATTAAAATTTAAAGCATCATTGATCCTCAAGTTAAAATAAAATGAACATAAGTGACAAACATAATAAAATATAAATCAAGTAAAAAATATTAAAATTTACTATATCACAGTTAAAAAACTATTCAAAAAAATAAACAAAAATTAAAATAAACAATTTTGTGGGGCTTTGAAAAAAATATAAGTTAAAAGAAATCAAAAAAAAAAATTTAAGTTAAACTTAAACACTTACAGACCTAGCAAATTTTCGTGAACCGATATCAGTTCGCCCGGTTCACCGGTTCAACCGCGATTTTGGCCAATTTTTACTAAAATTACCGATTTTCACTCTCAGCCGATTAAATAGGTTTTCACTCTCACCGGTTTTGGCCAGTAGTAAGACATGATTAGGCGATTTATCAAGATTTAGGGTTTGATTCCTAATCTCTTTTTCTCCTGTTTCTAGCATCCTTTAAACAAAAAAAACTAAAAACATCATTTAAACACTGAAACATATTTAGTGAATATTATTATCTCCTGGACATTTCCCGCAACCAACTTACAAGTGCTATACCAGTGGGTAGGTAATATATGAAAATAAATAAAGACTTGCAAGTAAATGTAAGACAGCTTCCCATGTGCGGCGGTAAAATAACTCAATTGCTCATTACCTCGCAAAGCAAGTGATGAAGGTCAATATAGAGCTTTTTTGGATAAAAAGAAGTGGTTGGCTCGGCTACCATCTTGGTGGCGTCGGACGCTAGAGTCTAGCTTTTCCTAGTTTGTCTACCTATTAAAAAAAAAAGTACCAAAAATAGAGTGAGATGTAAGATTTATATTCCGTATTTAATTTGACCAATCAAACACATGATTATCATTTTGATGCCTGTGGATAATATGATGGGCATCGCCAAGGCCTGTACCTAGCCTAGTTTTAACCGAACATACTTTTAACATAAGGGCCCAAGGCCAATATTTTTGAGTTTGTGATTGGATTGCAATTTGATTTTAAGTTAAAAAAAATTTTAATTTAAAATTATTTTAAATTCAAAAAGCTAAAATTTCTAAAATTTTATTTACAAGATGTATGAGGTAACTTTAAGCAAAAAGCTTAAACTAGCTTTAAGCTAGAAAGTAAAAAGTTTTGTATAAAATTTTTTTTAAAAAAATTAAATAATTTTATATTCAATATAGATATTGTTTGATAAATTTTAACGAGCAAATTTTAAAATTATAATTTTTATAAAAAAATAAATGTGTATAATAAAAGTTATGATATTTTAAAAAAATATAAAAAATATATGTAAAAAACAAAAAGACTAAAAGCTTTTGGATTGAAAAACGAGACTTTTTAATTTTTTAACTTTATACAAAAAAGTGAAATGCCTAATTTTATGTTGGTTTAAAACCGGTTGCCAAAGAGGCCATAGTTGTCCAATTGTTGGCAATTATTGAGAACAGTTACTTTGATGCCAAATCATAAAGCTTAAATTTGTATTTTTGTCCATGCTATGCACAGGCTTTTTATTGTTTTGTCATGAATTTATATAATAGTATGAACAATTTAATGAAGCACAAGAACAAATAAAAGAGGCATAAAAATATGAAACAAATAACAAAAAATAAAATTGCAAAACAAAAAACTAAACTAAAATTTCAACATATTTTAAGAGGTCTAATGATATTAGTAAAACAATAACAAAAGATTTTTTTTTATAATTAATTGTAATATAAAAGAAAAGAATACAAGGAACATAAAATTACATGAATACAAGGAACATACTCCAGGCAATAACATAAGTACCACTAGAAGCCTATATCCTAAACATATTCAACAAAAATAACCGAACCCCCACTCCAAGCGGGAGAAAGCTATTGAACAAGCATATTCTATGCACAACTCACGTGGATATAAAAATAAAAAAAAATCTACTTACAAATTTGCACACAACCCGCACGGTTAGAACGCATCACATAACTAAAAATCGAGAACTAGCTTGAAACGTAGTAGTCATAAGTCAGCTAAAGAACTGACTCAGGTGAAGAGCACATCTCCAAAACCAACCAAGGTAAACTTAGTCTCTCATATATAGTCACACTCCCCAACTCAAGGGAGAAAAAGATAGAGTAAAGATCACCTCCGTTGTAGGTAAGAAATAAGTCCATACCAAAGTTAGTTCCTTAAATCAATAGTCATGAGGTAACACCATCAATGGTCCCAATACTCCTCCGAAATCCTGTCAAAAAACATAATATGTCCAAGAAAATCTCAATACCCGAACTTAGGAGGCTAAAGAAAATTGGTTCCCAAACCACGACGCTAAGGAGCAGGAGATAGAACAGCCCTAAGGAAACCTCAGCTCGGAAATAGTAGGCCAACACCTAAACAACCTAGCCATCGGCCCCATCTCCACATCTTAACTTATGTAGCCTAATCAGATGAGGAATCGAGCCCCTTCCAACCATATAATAGCCCAGATAACAGAAACAACTGAAGACCAACAACACTAAATTAATCACTGATTAAACACGAATAAATACAATTATTCAAGGCAACACCTAATCCAAATTACAATTAATTTGACCAGCACCAATGCCAACTAGGAATCAACCGAGAGAAACCAGATGCCGAGACATAATAGTCAATACTTTCGAAACTCCTTAGAGGCCCTGTTAACAATACTCTACATCGCCAAAAAGGCACTAACACCCCACAAGCTCGAGAAGCCAAAGATAGCTGGTTCTCTACACAGGAGAATCTAAGCTTAGAAAACCATTGAGCCTATCTCCGCATCCTAGTGATTGAGGAATCAAAAACCTCCAAAACAATATAAAAATTTGACAACAAAGCTGTTGAAGACCATTGAATTAATTCCAAGTAATCGGGAAAATACACAATCTTAAAAATCTTAAATACTTCGGGACAATCAGCCGGTCCCATTTGCCCATTTGCCACAAAATGCAATAACCATTGAATTAAGCCCGATACCCACCCCGAGCCACACTTCATGGTCTGAAGACAAAGCATTGCGCACAATTCTCAATAATGAGCAAACCTGAAGATTGCATAGTAGAGTGAAAACCAGGTTGTTAGCCCACGGATTCACAAAAACCGTCACGCCTAATCACCAGCCACACGGATCTGCTGCAACTCACAAAACCAGCATGGCCCCACCATTTTACTTTATGTGCAACCGCCCATGCGAACACAGACAATTCCCCACACCTTAGGCAATATATCAGTCCAAATCACATAAAAAAACACTAGCGGAACCCACTTTACAAACAACAAAACATTGGGCCCCAGCAAGCACCAAATCATAATTGCCAAATTTAACTTGTGTTTGAATTAATTTTTTTTAATAACTTTTATATTTTTTGATTTTTTTATAAAAAAATAGATATCAAATTATGTAAAAATATTAAAATAAACTTAATAAATCAAACCAATTAAATCAATTAACCTTTTTAAATTTTTAAGTCGCAAAACTAATAATAATAAAAAAAAAAGCTAGCCAAAGGAGACTTAATAACCTGGGCCCACCCAAAGTTTTGGGCGGATCTCCATTATCCAAAACCCATAATATGTTCGGTAGGGCCCACCATATGCCAAAACCTGAAGCTGAAAAGAACCCCAGCTGAAGGATTTTTGCTCAAAGCACACCTATTCCCAAAGCACCAGACAACAAGTGCTATACCCACGTCCACGCGCGAAACTCGATGTGTTACACACGCTTCTTCTTCATTTTGACGGCCATAGAAAAAAACCCAGAGCAAACACCCGGAAGATACCTTTAAAGCATAACAAAGCTTCGAAACACCTTCAATACCAGAAGCCTCATTGTGAAAACCCAAAATTCATTGATATATTTCACATTGCAATCAATAACTAAGTGTAAAACCCTCCATCTGTTAAAATCCATTATTTCTTTCTATCTTGAAAACCATACCGCACAAAATATAATCTATCGAAAATCCTAGAAAAATCTCCGTGGTCAAGAACAAAACCATTCGTACCCAAACTTAGTTTCACAATAGCGAACAAAATAGAGGATCCGGAGATAAATCTGAGCTTTATACCACAAACTCCTCAATCCAAGGATAAAACTTAAAAACGCACATAACAACTCAAAAAAGCTTCGATTCAACAACAAAATAGTTACCAACACCTACAACACTCAACTAAGGCAACTGGAAGCTATATATTCAAAAGAATCTCGAACCAGAATATCCATGGAAACCTAAAGACATGCTCCATTACCATACAGATAACTACAAAACCAACACTAACCTCGATCTGGTGGAGAAAAGATTCTTGCATCACCAAATCACGCTTATCATACATTGGCGTCCACTAGGAACCGACCCAATCGTATTTCCATCGATTCCACCATGAGAGCCTTGGGAGAGCTTTCTCTAGAGAGAGAAGCACTCCCCCGCTCTGATTTTTTTTAATAACAAAAGATTGCTTCCTCTTCCATTTTAATATTACCACTCTACTGAAATAGAAAATAAATTTTTAAAGGATCAATATCAAACAGAAAAGTAAGTACTAAAATTTTAAAGAAAAAAAAAATGAAAAGGACGAAGAGAGGAATAAAAGATACAATAGCCGATTTCTCTTATTGACACATGGCACAATTTTGAATACTTTACGTTTATTTTAATTCTAAAACTCAAAATTTTTTTTTACTCGGGAGTACAGGATAGCGGGGAGAAGAAGGGAGAAAAGAAAAAAGAAAAGAGGAGAGAAGGGGTCTCAAACCGCTGACCATCGGGTGAAGAGTCTACGTGAAGGCTGTGAGCCACTAATTTATTAATTAAAATTTATTTTATCTCTCAAACTTTATATATTTATTTCTCTTATTAAACAAAATTAATAAAAATATACAATGAACATGAAAAGTGAAAAGATATAAAATGACACTTATGACAAATTTTTATAACCCGAGTTCCACTTTTAGCAAATCAGGACAAGTGTCACGAAATAATAGCTGTCCTGGTTAGTAAATCATAAAAAAATTCATATTTATTTACATAGTGATGAACATATTCTCAAATGTGTTTACCAAAAACAAACAAATCTCATTTGAAGATAGGAAATTTCTCTAAGTATCTAGCGATTGCAAATTAGGATTTTTTTTAATGTACTTTAAGATTTTTCCAAAAAGTAACTAAGGATGAAATCAAAAGTAATAAAAATTTTTGTTAATTCGATGGGAACAAGTTACACGAATTGAGTCACAAACTAAACTTACTCATACGAATTGGGAATTGAAACAACTTGAAAGAAAAAAAAGTACATGAAATCATAAAATATAAAAAGAAAATATAGGCAATTTGTCGGGTTATGAAAAGTATCTTCTTGTGTTGCCAACAGATCTTTTATAGATGCTGGTTTGCAACTGCTTGTAATTGTCTCTATAACCTTCACCATCATGGGCCAATAATGGACTGTTATTCCCAGATGTGAACAACGGTCTCTGGCTCATGACTTTGCAACTACTCTAACTGCTCCATGATGAATACTGAGCACGATGTTGGCTAAGGAGAGTGAATAACTGCTGTGTGACACCTGACCTCTTGAGGGAATTGAATAGTTGTCACATGACACATGTCCTTTTTATTACAAGTTTTTCCCTTAACTGCTCCTTCGACGTAATTGAGAGAACATTGGACCACTGATGATTTAATGCGTCCTTAAGGAATAGCAGATCCTTTTTCTCGAAAGTAACTCGGATAATGTCGAAAAGGCACTGGGATTTGGTAAGCCTTTCCATGCTAGATGAGCTATTTTACTCCTGGCTCTGCCAATTGCTCTTGACCCATTTATTCGATGGGTCATTTGATCCTTGTCAAGGTAATTTAATAAAATTTGGTGTAAACAAAGAAAAAAAGATTTTTGCATTAAACACGTGGAGGACGTGTGTTAGTTGCAAGTTTAATTAATTAAAAGAAAGTAGGAACACTTGTCATAATTTTAACAATGTAGGAAGTAACAACTGTTAATTTGTTGCTACAGTAATATTAGTGGTTGAGAGAATCAAGGTAAAAATTAATAGTCATTTTCAAACATATAAATACAAGATGTCGGCTAAATTTGAAAGGATCCGTTCTCTTACAAGATGTCGAGTAAATTTTCGGAACAAAAATCAACATTACATTTGTCTTGTCAATTCAAAACTCGAGCTTCGTTTTACTCATCGTTTAAATTCCTCGTTATTCGAGTTTCGATTTAGTAGTCAACATTTATCTAAGTTCAATGAAAATTTCTTTTTCCAATTAGTATATAAAGTTAGTTTCTTGTCATTTTCTATTTTCATACACTTGACACCCAATAAATTTTAAAATCCATTTTGTTAAAAGCAAAAGAAGAATCAATCTCTAAGTTTTATCCTCAAACTAGCACAATATGTTTAAAACAATTAAATTACTAACCCATTTCACTTCTGAGCCACACTTAGCTCTGGCATGCCCACAATTACGAAACCACTTTACTATCTTATTTCTTGCTATAGAGAATATATAACCAGTAATAATTTAGTGTTCGTTTGACAACTTAACTTTAAGCTGACTTTTTAACTTTAAGTCAAAAAGTCAAAAGTTTGTTTGGTTAAAAACTAGTAACTTTTAAGTCATCAAAAAAATCAAATAAGTTGAATATGAAATTTCAAGATTCCTCTTCAACCTAAATGAAATTTTGCCAAACAGAAAAGTCAAAAAGCTAAAAAGTCAAAGGGTAAAATTTAAAATTGTTATCAGCAAAACCAAAAAGCCAATAGGGTAAAAGCTGGGGGAAAAATGAGGCTTTTTGGGTTTTAAGCCAAAAAGATAAAAAGCCCATAAAGTTAGTTTTAAGCCGATTTGCCAAATGAGCATTCAACGATTTTAATGTATTGAAGTAAGAAGACATAATATTTACAAAACAAAGAATCTCTGCTCAAGCGTGGCTTGACAAGTGGCTTCCATTTCGAGTTATTAAAACAATAATCTTTCATGAGAGGAATATAAACTACTATAGGCACTACTCTACTCGAACCAGACTATATGCCCTCCCTTGAGTACACCAATGTCGAGGTAATGCATTTTTTAAGCTACATTTATTTCAGCAAAAAGTATATTTTAAAATTTTCTAAAATTTGGTATGATGAAAAACGAAACTAAAATAATACTAAAAATTGAGCCATTTTAGATGAGCCTTTCCATGTTAGATGAGCCATTTTACTCTTAGTTCTGTCAATTGCTATTCACCCATTTAATCGACAGGTCATTTAATCCTTATCGAGGTAATTTGATAAAATTTGGTATAAACAATTGTCCCCCTCATTAATGAGGTTTAGATTCCTTAACCCAATTAATAATTCCCTAAATGGTAGCAATATTGGGAAAGAAATATAACAGTTACATAATCACGTGAGGAAGAAGGCGAAACATTTAAATAGATCAATGTAGAAGCCTTAACGTTATATACCACCTTTGCGTTTATACTCATAGTTTGTGCTCTGATAATCATCCTTGGTATAAGGTTTTCTCAAGCTTAACAACAATGGCGCCTAAGAAAAGTTCTAAACCCTCTTCCGTGACTTAGAGATTCCCTACGGATCTCAAAGAATATGTTGACCAACACAGGAACCACAACGTCTTGATTCAGAACCCTAGTTTGAGTTCGAACTACATCCTTGGTCCCATTTTGGAACCAAATGTGTCTGAATCCTTTTCATCTCATTATATCTTGACCCCAAATGAAGTTTTTCTACTTCACCAACCTTTTTCTAAATTGGACCAAATGGGAGCGTCAAACACCGCTGCGCACATGGATAAACCCTAAGTTTGACTGGACTAATTGGGTTTCTCGTCTAGTTCCTTACATTGGCCAATAATGGGACAACATTGGCATTAGAGAAACTAATATGCTCTCCACATACACTCTTGATATGAACAAGTGGGTCATTGGAGCTGTTGCTTGCTTTTGGTTAACATCGCGTAACGACATGATTCTACCCTGGGGGCTCATGGCTCCCACTATTTTAGATGTTGTCCACCTCACTGGCCTTCCTTCGGCATGCCTTAAAGTTAATGCTCTATTGGTCCTAGCTCCAACTTGAGACAAATACTTAAAATATTCAAGTATGGGATACTCTGAACTACTCATGATCTATGATATCCCCTCTTTTGTAGTATGTTCCTTTGAAGAGAAAGTTCTTTTCTATTTTTTTTGGCTTTGCCATTTTCTTTTGGCTACTCCCAGCATCAAAGTTGCTAGGGAGTACCTTTCGATAGCCATTTGTTTGGCTCAACAACGGAAACTTGCTCTTGCCCCCTTTGTTTTGAGTACTTTGTATAAAGATCTATACACTTTTGTCAAAAAGGGTATTTTTGACAGTTGTGGTGGTCCCTTCTGGCTTTTTCAAGCATAACTTTATGCATATTTTTTCCAACTTAAATTAACACTTCGCATGACCTTAGGTGATTCTTGCTTAAGCTATGCAGAGTATTTTCTTTCGTCGTACTTAGATTATTCCACATACCCTTTTGAGTATTACTTTTCTTTCTTCTTTTCATTGCCTCCAATTTAAATGCCAGATAAATTTCAACCCTTCCACCAATTCTAATTTTCTTCATCTCGATTGACTTTTCTTCAAGATGACCTATCTCAACTATTATCAAAAAATGACCTTCGCGTCAAGAAAAATCTTAGGCCAGTGTCTTGACTCCTAGGTATACCCTGACTGGTGGATCCATCTCATCTACTGTATTTTGTAACTATAGTTTTGAAAATTACTCTCACAACCAGTGTGCTAGGCAATTTGGGCTTATCCAAAGGGTGCCTTTAACTTTCATGCATTCTTCGATTCACGAAATCATAGAGGGTAGGTCCACCATAAGGAAAACATATGTAGCCACAGCCATCCAAGATGACTACTTGAAAAGAATGCAGGCCTTCAAGTTTTTGGAATTTAGGCTTTCTACCTTGACCGCTGAAGCTTTTGACTCCGGGTGGACTATCATCTTCTCCACTATTTTTGTTTCTCTCTTAGAAGTATATCAAGCCCAATTATCTTACAACAATTAATGAGAAAGCTTGCAGCTTCAGTTCAAGATAATCTAATTTTCAAATATTTTAACGTTTGATTTATTCTTGTAATTTGAAGGCCATAACTTTCTTCTATGTAGCCATCATAGCAGACATTCTACCTATTTAGGCGGTTGCTCTCTTTTCAAATCCTCAAGTTCAAGCTGCACCTAGTTCTGACTCAGATACTTCACTTGATGATCAACCTTTAGCTCTAAGGTTAAAGACCTCACTCCTTCAAAATCCTTCATAGGATAAAGGTAAAGGAATGTATGTGTATACTAAAAAGAAACAAGCTCCTTCTAGTTACCCAACTGATGGGTTTATGAAATATGCCTTTTTCAGCTGAGAAAGCTTTGAAAAAAAGAAAGAAAGAAGAAGAAGAAGAAGAAGAAGAAGAAGAGAGAAATAAGAAAGAAGAAGAAAAGAAGAAGAGAAGAAAAAAAAGAGGAAAAAGAAAGGGAAAAGCAGAAGAAGAACAAAAGAAACAACAAGAGAGAGAGAGAGAGAGAGAAGCAACGAAAGCAAGAAGAAAAGAAACAGAGAAAAATCGCAAAAGAAAGAAAAGGACAACAAGAAGAAGCACAAAAGAAGAAAAAGGAAGAAACTGCCACAATGACATTTTCAAGAAAATGAAAATCTTATGAGGCTTCTCATGTCACCACAATCAAAGGGGATGTTTCTTTGATTGAGCTTGTTGGAGGCAAAAAGATAAAGGTATTTAAAGTATACTAATTTTGTTACCTTATTAATCCAATTCAATAATTACTCATATCATTTCTTTGCCTTTATTGCAGTCATATGAATCTGCCCCATCAACTATTGTTTCTGAGGTGCCTTCTAAGGTACCTTCATCCCCTATTGAGTACTATGTGACATCCCCCACAACTTCTAAAAACTCTCTAAAAAAGGAATAAGGACAGAACATGCCCTTAGTACTTGTTGTGGCTGAGCCCACAAGTGTAGCTCCACTTACTGAACATGTGAATGATGTTCATCAAGATGAACCTATGAGAGATGCCATTTGCCCTGTTGATTCAGCTAATTCTTCTCAAGGCTCTTCTCTTTATGGGGCTTCAGCTACTCATAACTAACTTTCCAATCCACACATCCTTGAAGATAAGGTAAATTGTGATTTTTGTGAACTCTTGAACATCTTTCCTTTCTTTCTCGATTTTTAATTTGATGGGCCTTCTTGTCTCTAGGCCACACATGCTATAGAAGATACTTTGGACATTCTTCTTGGTCGTATGGACTCCTTTGCCAAGTCCATGGCCCATGTTTCTGGTATCCTAAAGAGCACTCCCACTAATCCATCAATTTTCGAAGAAATTGATCATTTCTGTCATCTTCTCTCTCTTCCTTTGGAGGAATTATTTCTCTCGAAGGCCCAGGAGCTAACCTCTTGCATCAATAAAATTTTAGTAATTTCCAAGGCCATCTTCAATTCAGACCAACAAGCAAAGCTTTCTATCATGGCAACTGAACTTGCTGGCAAGATTGCCTTAGCTTAGTATCAGCAAGATACTGTTCGTGCAGGATAATCTTATATTGACTCCATGAAAACTGTGTCAGAGTCAATCTTTATCCATCGAGAGAAGGCCCTACAAATTAAGCAAAAAGACCACCTTCTTCAAGAAGAGGAAGCGCAGCTAAAGGATAGGGTGAAATAAGTACTCCTCGAAAGACATGCCTTGAAGATGGAAAGAGAGACTATGATTCATGATACTAAGAGTCTTCTAGCTCAAGGCGAGAACAACTCTTTCCAGATTCAAGCGGTCTTAGAAGATATAAGCCAGTCTCAGTTTAAGTTTAAATCCCTCAATGTTGAATGGGATTTGTTTAAATCTTCTTTTCCTTCACAGTAATTTTATCTTCTTATATGAAAAAGTATGAATGAAAACTTATTTTAGTGTTCTTCTATTGTTTCCCACATGGTTGGATAATATTTCTTTAAAAATCTCTCATTGATTGTCCTTTTATGTAATTCACCACTGAGAGATTCTAAATGATATACTCCTTTAGACAACATTTAAGCTATTCGAAAGGGGCCTTCCCAACTTGGTGACCACGTGCCAAATTTAGGATCTTTTAACCTTAATGGTAGTATAGTTTTCCAAACTAGGTCACCATCTGAAAAGTTTTTGTTTCTTACTTTCTTATGAAAAGCCCTTTCAATTTTTTTCTTCTGGGCCTGAATATTAGTAAGAGCTTATAGTCTATTCTCTTTAAGATTTTCAGACTCTATAGCTATTGCCTCATAGTACTGGTCATTGGGTAAATGGTCATAGTGAACTATCCTTTGTGATTGAACAGTTATCTTCATGGGCAAAAGAGCTGCATGACCATATACCAAATCGAATGGGGTTGTTGTTATACTATTCCTTTTCTAGGTTCGATAAGCCCATAGTACTTCTGATAATAATTCATATCACCTTCTAGGATTATCCTCAATGACTTTTAGTAGAGCCATTTTTATGATTTTATTGGTGGTTTCAACTTGTCCATTTGTTTGGGTATAATAAGGGGTTGAGTTTATGATTTGGATCCCATATTCTTGGGTAAACTCTTTGACCTCACTCCCATTGAAAACAGTTTCTTGGTCCATAGTTATTGACTGTATTAATCTAAATCGATGGATTATGTGTTCTTTTTAAACAACATAACACTTCTCTATGTTATATTTTTTTATAGGAATTGCTTCAACCCATTTTCTAAAATAATATGTGGCCACCAAAATAAAATCATATTGTTGTGGAGATAGTGGATGGATCTGACCTATCAAATCCATTTAGGAATGACAATGTGGCGGGACGGGGCCAGGGATTAGTTCCCAAATTTTTGTCCCCTATTTGATCGGAACAGGCATAGGAGAAAATATCGAGAAAGTAGCATGGAACAGGACAGGTCCGGGGATATTTTGGGTATAATTTTTAAACTTTAAAAGAGTAATATTAATAAATATTATAAATAATATAATAAATAAAAATAATAATTGATGAATTAATATAACTAAATATACAAAATATAAGAAATAAAAAAGAAAAATTAGAGATAAATATAATATTTTAA
>JAOTRH010158387.1:0-12948 GCA_034768845.1 Heliamphora exappendiculata | reverse complement strand
AAAATGATTTTCATAATATAATAATAATAAGGCATCCATGATAATCAAAAGCGTAAACCACAGGGCACGAAAACCCAATCCATCATAAGTAAAGTAATGCGCGTATGTAAGTCATGGCACGTAGGCCAAAAGAAGAACCAAAGGCACGCTGCCCCATCCATGGTATCTGTGCAGTGTGTCAGGAACAATATGTCACTGTTTATCAAAGAAGTGAATTAGTAAGCATCAAAATTTGTGTATCTGTGCAGTGAGTCAGAGCAATGTATCTATGTGGTACGACAAGGTAGAGTATTAGAAAGTATTAGACGAGCACGCAGGCCCAAGAAAGAATAGGCACGCAGGCCTCCATGTACAGTGAAAAAGAGTAAAAGAGAGAAAAATCGTCAAAGGTAGAATAACATCAAGTTAGTTACTCTCACCGGGTCCTCTTCTTCCGAAAAATGTAGCCTCCTTGAGATGACTTGTCAAATGACCCCGTTGACCTCGTCCCCTCCTCTTTGCCTGTGCTGGTCTATGCCGCACTAGAGGTCCCGACTATAGAGGAAGAAGCGGTGACATAAGTGGAAGCAAAAATCTGCACTGGTGCTACGACTGGGGTAACAGGTGCCGTGCGACCACCACGAGTCCTCGGTTCTTCACCACACCCATGCTAAAAAAAAGAAAAGGGCCACATCAGCTAAGGCAGATAAATAAAAGCAGAAAGGAAAAAGTGCAAAAATATAAATGTGATCTAGGAAGGGCTAAGTACCACAGTAGGGCCACCCCAAGGAGCCGGAGGCTCCATGCCCTAGGCTTGAAAAGCAGCGTCCCAGCGACGAACCATTACCCTCAACTTGGAGATTAGGCGAAGGCACTGGTCGCACCACTCCTGAGGCATTTGTCAAAAGAAGAATCAAATCTGTGCAATCAGACAGCAGAATAAGTACAGGCATAAGAATCAGTACAAGCATGAGAGTCAGTACAGTCAGATGTTAGAATTATTCATCAGCCAAGAGAATCATTGCAGTCATATATAAGAGGCAGTATGAAAAATAGAAGGAAGGATGTCATACCTGCTCAGCACCGGGTGAAAGAGAATCTCCTAGGCTGCTGGCTTAGGGATTCAGATCTGGTGAAGGTTCCTGTCTATGAAGGTGTCCACTGTTTATGGAAGCTCAGTGTGACCAGGGCCTGGGGTAGCGGGAGGAGGACCCCACACAGTAGCACGGACACCTATAGCAAGCATAAGCCTCTCTTGGGCAAAGACCGTGTAGTCACGATCCTCGCCTTCGATCAGCGTGGTAGCATCAAAGCCCACCATGGATCGAATAATCTCGACCGTGCGGAGGGTGTCAGTCTAACACATCCCCACCGGAGGCGTTCTCGGGATACGAAAGTGGTCATACCCCAGGGACTGCCGAATAATGCGCTCGCTAAGGTACCACTCTCTGTAGAATGACCTCTCAAGCAAAACGCGGGTCTAGGTAACCTCGTGACTATGCATCATATCAGTTCCAGCTCGCTCCTCCACTCCAATCTATATGTCCCAATAGACCTGAAAATCAAAGAAGCATGTCAATAAGCAGTGTATGAACAAAGAATGAAAAGAACAACTAAACAAGGGTAGTAAATGAATTACCCGGTTGGGAGTGAGACTATTTAGGAAAAGGCGATCGCCGTCTAGGTCCTTCCCACCAGGCTTCGTACCCCGATGGCGTCTGGCCCATCGAAGTGCCAAGGGGATCATAAGGGGGTCGTCGCAAGAATTCACTGGTTGGCGCATATCCAAGAACTCGTAGGCCTAGAGCTGTAGAAATCGAGAGAAGGGTCAATATAGTTGAATCAGATATGCAGATATGGAAATGAAAAAGAAATCAGAGAAAGCAGATATACCTCCCAGATATACCAGTACCCACCAACGCTCAAATCGGAGGTCCTGGTGGCCGCGCTCATATACTCGTACAAAGTGGCTAATGCGGCTCCTCCCCAATCATAAGAGCCAATCTAATCCACCACCACCATAATAGGGAGATAGTAGAGGTGCACCCTGTTCTCAAAGTTCGGGAATAAGACTATCAAGAACATATAGAGAAAGAATGCACGCACCACCTACTCGAAGTGGTGGACCTCTTAGCAGACGAAGTGGCACAATGTCTTCTTCAGCGGCGTGTATTAGATGCTCCCCTTGTCGATGGAAGGGGCCACGTAACTAAGAAGGTACATAAGAGCCGTGGGGCTCCAGCAGATGTCAGGATCAAACGGTATTAGGTCCTTGCCCACCCGAATCCTGGTAATGAGAGAAAAGTCAAAAGGCATGAGTGTAACCTCGAAGGTGGGTAGGTGGAAGGAGTTGGTTGTGTCCCAAAATCTCTCAGTTAAAGCCGTGAGGGTGACCCAGTCATTGTCGGTCCCCTCCAGCATAGTGATAAAACTATTAAAGCCTAAAACGTCTGAGGACCCACCGAAACCTCGAATATGAAGTCACCCCTAAAACAAAACAAAACAAGAAAATTAGTAAACGGGAATGATAAAAAAAAAATCAAAATGCATAACGTGATAACTAAAACAAAGTTCTCCACCAGCTTCTAAAATTAAAACATACGAACCACCTATTTCCATCAAATTCTCCGTCAAAATCAAATCTATATCAAACAAAAAAAACTTCACGCAATTTGAAATCAACTTTAATTTTGAGCATTAAGAATCCCACCTCAAATCAAAAGTCCAAACTAAAATTCAACTCAGCTCAAATCTAATTCAATTCAAAACACAAACCTAACCCATCCTAACAAGAGAACTAACCAGTTCAATCTAAGCTCAACAAGATCCATTTCGATTCAAAATCCAAACTTTTAAAGTTCAAATTCAACTTTCAAAATCCAACTAACCTAACTTCTAAATCTGACTGAACACATTCCAAACCCACGACTCAACATGATTTTTGTTCAAAGTTAATCCATTCCCGAGACTTGTTTTATCTAAAACTCAAATGCATTTAACGCAAAGTGAGACTACGTCTTATCCAGAATTTTAAAATGATTCAATTTAAATGAGCCCCATTTACAAAATGAAACTTAACACAAAAATCAAACTCAATTCCAACCCCATTTTTGTTAAAAGTTTGATCTAGCCCAAACATAGAAACCCAAGTCCAAAATTCAATCAAAAAGTCCATTTTTCAATCCAAGTTCAAAATTCAATCAAAAAGTCTATTTTTCAAACCTAAGTTCAAAATTCAATCCAAAAGCCAATTTTTCAAACTCGAGTTCAAAGTAAAACCCGAGATTTTCTCTTTACTCAAGTTTAAAGATTCATTCAATTCGAGTTCAAAGTTCGTTTCACCTAAATCCAAGGTCAATCCAAAATCTAAGATCCAAGTTCGTTTCCATCCAAGATCAAAATCTAAAAATCTCACCCTAAATCAAAGTTCAAAGTTTCATCCCGTCTAAAGTTCAAGGTTCTCCCTCACTTGCACGAAAACATAAAGGGAAGAAGAGGGTATTTGGCTTGGTTTATATAGGCAAAGGCTAGGGGATAAGAGGGGGACATAAAGTACCAAAAAAAACTTTTTCTTCTTTTTAATTAATGAGATGTGAGATGATTTGAATTGATTCAACTTTGTGGGCTAAAATTCAGACATGGGGAAGATAAATAGAGCTACGGGCTATTTGGGGGACAAAAATCTGACCCCACTTCAATCAAGGGGGTTTGCATTGGTTTTTGTGCCCTTTTGTGCAAGAAAATACTTTAAAAGTTAATTTGATGTATCTTTTTGGTATTTTTTTCTACTAAGACCTATTATTTTAGTATGTTTACGATAAATAAAGTATTTTCATGTATTATCATAGTTTCTATAGCAATTGATTAAATAGATGTAGTCTTTTAAGTCAAATTAACTTATTTTGGTAATATGTGACTTTTTGACTTATTTTGTTGTGTATGAACTTTAATAATGATTTGTTTGCTTTTGTTGACCTATAACACTATATTATTATGTATATTACTTTTTCAACAAGTATTGGACATCATAATACTTGATTTAATATCTTTTCTCATCATTTTAAGGTAAAAAGAAAGCAAAAAGTTATTTTTGGGCACTCTTCCCAAGGTAGTTGGCCACTAAGGGGCATTTTTGTCATTTTTAATGTTATTTTGTCCTTTGCTACTTAATTGTACTTAAATCTTTAGTTTAGGGTATCCATGTGTCAAAATTTATATTTTTAGGACTTTTTCCTATACTATGGGGCAAAATGGTCATATTATCCTACTTATGAGGATTTTTTATTTCTAATCTTATATTTTATGGTATTTACTTAATTTAGAATGTTGAGAGACTCTCTGGGTGCCAAGGTTTTGTTGCCTGGGTTTTGGACCTTTTTAGAATTTCAAGTTGAGTTAGGTTTTTTGATTCGATTTAGGGTTTTAAACCACGTCCGTGCTCTATAGCCTTGTGGACTATCCGTCAGTAATACTAGGGTTCAAGCAGGGTCATTACAAAAAGTGCCTCTACTTCTAATGAACTCAAAGGTCCATCATCTACTAGTCTATTTATCCTTTTTAAATTAATATGACCCAAGCATAAGTTCCAAAGAGTACTGGCACAGAGAGTCAGTACTAAATTAATAACCCCAAATGTCCCATTTAATATACACAAAGTGTACTGGCACAGAGAGTCGAAACAATAGACGACGCTATTATCTATTCCCCGTAAGCAAGACGGCCCTACTAAAACTCTGTGCCACAGTCGTATCGATAGTATGTCCATTTTTATCTAAACTATGAACGTAAAACTTATATTCTGTAAGAACCTAAAATCTGGTCTTCTATGTATAAGCTGTACTCTACTCAACAGATTAAATACTATACAGAATATCGGACATCCATGCATAACAAATAAATGATATGCATACATTGCTCATAAAGATTCTCATAAAATGGTAAACTAATTTTATTAAAAATAAAATTAAATACTAAAAATATAATTTTCAGTATACCAATCCTAACAAATACCTGTAAAAACTTACAAGAAAAACCTATTGAAAAATCGTGAAAAACCACTGTGATCAGTGGCCCGAAAACTCCTTAATTCACCACCGGAACCACCGGTTATGTCGCTGCCTATTCTTCGGGTTCTTGGACATTCAAACCGGTTCTTAAATATTCTAAATAATATTTAAAAAACTAATTAAAGCTTTTACATCGAAAACCTATGTCTCGAAGGCTCACAATCGATCTAAAAAGCTGAAAACTATCACGATTAACTCTCGTGATTAAAAATCAAATTATAATCAGCATCCACACATTCAATCAAACATGAATACAATGATGATCATAAAATCAGGATTAGAATGCCTGCAAAATAAAGTTAGCACAGTTCTAAATTCAACCAGCCCCCCGATTAACCGTAAACATAATCAAAACGGCTCTGATACCAATTGTTGGAGAAAAATGGCCAAGATCATTGATTTGAATACGATATTTTTTGATAAAAAATACTGGACGGATAATTGCCAAAACAGGTTCCAGATTAAAAACTTTTTTATGTCAAACGATCAAAATAAAACCCGTGCCACCACAGTTAATTTATATGAATGCCTTTTGTTCGTTTCTTCAATTATGAACTTTGATTCCCTGAATTAAAGCTTCGAGTAGACTTTCTACTATATTCCTGATGCAATTTTCAAATATAGTGTGGGCTACGATCTTTCGAGAACTGGTACCGGTAGAACCCGATCAATCTTAGTCTTGAAAGATAACAACATAAATGGGTTCAGCCTACCCACATATGTATAGGCTACAGCAGGGACCTATGGAGTAATTATGACATAGACTCCTTGTGTGACTCAGATACCTTTCCAACGATTTCTGCAAATATGCAAACCTCTCAGCGGTTTCTGCAATTTATGAAAACCTTGCAGTGATTTCTGCAATTTTTATAAAACACTATATTACAGTTCATACCACTGAGGAACTTTAACCGCCCTACTAGTCATAATCTCAAGACCAATTCATTCAGCTTCTGTTATTAAATGCTTAACTCATCTTCTCATGTTAAAACTCTCAACACCCGCCAATTAAATTTAATTACCGATAATTTAATTTAATCAACTTCTTAAAATTTCTTAAGCCCTTCTGCTTAACTTATTTACCAGCCGTATAATAAAATTCACCAGTAATGTTTGGCCCGATCAAAACTTATAAGCTTCCTTAAAAGAGTATCATCAATCTCGAATAATCAGGACATGAATTCTGTCAATAATTAATATTCACCATATAATTAATACCATTATCTAACTCACCGAAATTATTGACCTATAAAAGATCGCACCCTCTAATGAATCAAAATAACGAATATTAAATATACGCAAATAATAATTATTTTAGAATTTAGAGTATAAGCACTCATAATAACCTTGGGGTGTGAATTAATTTATATAGTCAGTATAAAATTAATTAACCCAATGTAGTCATGTTCAATACACACAAGTGTACTAGCTCAGAGAGTCGAAATAATAGACGGTGCTATTATCTGTTCTCCGTAACCAAGTTAGCCCTACTAAAACTCTATACTACAGTCATACCAATGGTTTGTCCTATTCTATCTAAACTGTGAACCGTAAACTTATATTCTGCAAGAACCTATAATCTGGTATTCTGCGTGCAAGCCGAACTCTATACACCAAATTAAATACTGTACAGAATAAAGAACAACCATGCATAACATTTAATGAAATGATATTGCATACATTACTCATTAAGATTCGCATAAAATAAAAAAATAATTTTATTAAAAAAATTAAATTTAAATACTAAAACTAATAAAATTCATTATTTTTAGTATACAACCCTGACAGGAACTAGGGGCAAGAAAGTTGGAAGTTATAGGAGACTCAGCTTTGGTCATATCTCAGGAAAATGGAGAGTGAAATGTTAAAGAAGAAAGGCTGGTTCAGTATCACCAAGAGCTTGAAACAATAATTCCCTGCTTTAAAAGCGTGGTGTTCACCCATGTTCCGAGACTGCAGAACAAGTTCACTGACGCCTTGGTCACTCTGGCATCAATGATAGACATACCACCCGGGGTAAGAATGAGGCATTTTCATATTCAACAAAAGGATACACCTGCGATCAGCAACATCGCCATTACCTAAGAAGCCAATGACGGGCAACCATGGTATTACAACATTTGAAATTTCATCGAGAATTGAAAATATTCGAGCTGAGCCAGTAAAAAGGACCAGAGAGCGATTAGGAGACTTACCACACAATTCATGATCTATGGAGGAAAACTATACAAAAGAGGATATTTGGGAGTCAATAAACTTTGTGTTGACACGAAAGAGGGACATGAGGTGATGAGAGAAATTCATAGAGGAGTTTGCGGAGCTCACATGGGTGGGACGATGTTAGCTAAGAAGATCCTGTGCCAAGGATATTTCTAGATGACCATGGAAACGAATTGCCACCAGTTCGTCTGAAGGTACCAAAAATGCCAGATCCACGCAAACATCATGCATGTACCACCGTCTCAGCTTTATAAAATGACCTTGCCCTTGCCATTCCCAATTTGGGAATCAACGTAATAGGAATGGTTACAACCAAGGCACCGAATGGGCCCGAGTTTATTCTTATGGCAAGTGATTACTTCACGAAGTGGGTCGAAGCTGCCTTTTACTCAGTCATGAAAACCTCCCAAGTAGCCAAATTCATCAAAGAAAAAACCATATGTCGGTACGGAGTTTCACATGAGATAATTTTCGACAATGGTTCCCACTTTCTAGAAGAAGTGCTAGACGTCTTGGAAGAGTATTGAATCATCAGCCATAAGTCTTCATCGTACATACCGCAAACCAATGGAACTGTGGAAGCTACAAATAAGAATAAGAAGAAGATCATATAGAAAACGATAAATGGAGGAAAGGGTTGGCTGGAAAAGTCGCTATTTGCGCTTTGGGGATACCGAACATCGATTAAAACTTCTACTGGAGCAACGCCCTATGTTTGGGTCTACAGAATGGAAGCAGTTCTACATATAGAATTGGAAATCCCATCTCTAAGAATAATGGCTGAAAGCGATATCCCCGAGTCAGAATAGCAGAGGAACAGGTTCGAAGAGTTGCTCTTGTTTGACGAAAATAGGTTTAGAGCCCTGTTTCATGTTCAAAGATATTAGAGAAGGATAGCTCGAGCATTTAACAAGACAATTAAGTCTCAAAACTTGAAGGAATGTGCATTAGTCCTCAAAAAGGTTAGAGTTCCAATCTTTGATCCAAGGGACAAGTTCAAACATAATTGGGTTGGACCCTATCTCATCAAGACCTTGATGTCAAGAGGCGCAGCCATCCCTATGGATCAAGATAAAAATATTTTCTCTACACCCACTAACTCAGACTAGCTCAAAAAGTTCTATCCCTGATGGAAAGCCCGCAAAAGGAAAGCGTCAAATACTCGAATGTAACTCGAGCATCAAACTACGTTATGGCCTCATTCCCTTTCTTCGAGATACGTAGGCAGCTTCTATTAGAAGTTTAGCCCAAACCCTTAAGTTGAAATTATCCATTTTTGTAATAAGTAGCAGGATCAAGAAAAAAACTTGTTTTAAGTTTTTCTAATAAAATGATTATGTTGTAAGAATGAAAATCTAAAAAGGTCACCATAAACCAGAAGTGGAGAAACTTTCTTTAATGAGTTTTACCAATACAGTTTCCAAAAGCAAAAGAAGCTTGCAAGTCCTCATCCTAAGAAATTAAAAAGGAAAAAGAAGAAAAATATTAAGGTATAGCAAAGCAAAATCAAGTCCTCCTTCTCTTTGTATCCCCTTTATGTCCTACCCTGCGCTCTATCTCCACTTGCAGCCAAGCCTTGTAACTCATAGATAACCTACTGTCAAAATTCCCGCCAATCAGTATCTTTGGTTGAGAAGACCAAGCCCGTTGGTACTGACCCAATAAGGGGGCCCAGTAAGGAAAACTTTACAGATGACTCACCCTAGTTTCGGGGGAGATTTGAGTACGCCTGAACTGACGAAGAAAGCAATAAGGATGATAGAAGATGGCTAGCTTCAAGCCGACCAACAGGACCCCAGAGTGGCCCACGGTCGTAGTAGTAACGGAAGATATCTTCAGCCAGGGACATAACTAGGAGATGTAACCCTAGTTGTGATAACCTGGTTAATAACGATCCATGTAAAGACCCTGCTCGGACCCTAATGTTAGTGAAAAATAGTCTACGAGATCATAGAACACAGACGAGGTTTAAAACCATAACTCGAATCGAAAACCCTAAGTTCGGCCAGGAAACCCAAAAAAGGTCCAAAACTCAGGCAACAAAACTTTAGCACCCGGAGAGTCTCTCCACATTTTAATTGAAGTAAATATCATGAAATAATGAATTAAAAATAAAAAATCCTCATAAATAAGATAAAATGACCATTTGGCCCCTAATACAACAAAAAGACTTAAAAATCTAATTTTTCACACATAGATTCTCTAAATAAAAGATTTAAGTACAATTAAGTAGCAAAGGATAAAATAACATCAAAAATACCAAAAATACCCCTTACTGGCCGACCACCTTGGAAGTGTGCCAAAAAGTGACTTTTTGCTTTCTTTTTAGCTTAAAATGATGAGAAATGTACCTTAGGATGATCCAATAATTGTTGAACAAGTAATATACAAAATAATATAGTGTTATAGGTCAACAAAAGCAAGCAAATCATTATTGATGTAACGATTCGGTACAGACCCTAGTTGTGATAACCCAGTTAACGACGCATGTAAAGACCCTGCTTAGACCCTAGTGTTAGTGACGGATAATCCACGAGTCCGTAGAACAGAGAAGAAGCTCAGAACCCTAACTCGAATCGAAAATCATAGCACCTGGAGAGTCTCCTAACATTCTAAATGAAGTAAATATCATGAAATAATTAATTAAAAATAAAAAATCCTCATAAATAGGGTAAAATGACCATTTTGCCCATAGTACGGTAAAAAGTGTAAAAAATCTAAATTTTGACACATGGATACCCTAAATCAAATATTTAAGTAAAATTAAGTAGAAAATGACAAAATAACATCTAAAATGACAAAAATGCTCCTTAGTGGCCGACCACCTTGGGAAGAGTGCTAAAATGTGGCTTTTTGCTTTCTTTTTAGATTAAAATGACGAGAAATGTATTAAATTAAGTATTATGATAATCCAATATTTGTTGAACAAGTAATATACATAATAATATAGTGTTATAGGTCAAAAAAAGTAAAAAAATCATTATTGAAGTTCATACACAACAAAATAAGTCAAAAAATCACATATAGCCAAAATAGCTTAATTTGACTTAAAAGGCTACATCTATTTAATCAATTACTATGAAATCTATGATAATACATGGGAATCCTATATTTATTATAAAAATACTAAAATTATAAGTCTCAGTAGGAAAAGACACCAAAAAGATACATTAAATTAACTTTTAATATATTTTCTTGAACAAAATGGCACGCAAACCAATGAAAAACCCCTTGATTGATGTGGGGTCAGGTTTTTAACTCCCAAACAGCCCCCAAGATGCATTCCCTTCCCAATATCTGATTTATAGGCCTCAAATATTGCACCAAGTCAAATCTTCTCAAATCACATTAATTAAAAACAAGAAAAAGAAGTCTTTAGAAGTACCTTAATTAATTTTTTTGTCCCCTCCATGTTCCCTAACCTTTGCCTATATAAACCAATACAAACACCACTCGCTCCCCTTCATATTTTTGTGCAAGAAAGGTGAAGGACCAGACCTTCAATTGTTCTTGAAGTATTCTATAAGTTGAGGGAGAACAAGGAGGAAGAAGGGAGCTAAGAATCAAGTGGTGTTTTCCTAAAGCTAAGTCCTTCCTTGTCACAATCCTTTTATCTCCCAAACAAGTAAATAAAACTTCTAAACCATGTGTCTAATATCCCTCAAAATATCTCCCCACACATCCCTTTAAATACTCTAAAAATCAAGAGCCAAAATCAAACCGAAAAGGCGTCGTAGTAACAAAATAGGGGTTGTTGTGTTATTAAATGATATGAGATGTGTTTGTGTGTTATTATCTTTGAGTTTGATGACTTCTAAATGTTCTAAAACCTTTATATTAAAGTCTAAAACCCAAGCATGTAAAGAAATGGAACAAAAACTTGACATGACATACGTAGAGGACTTGGACCCTAAGAGACTTGATTTTTTAAAACATAGATGTTTCTACCCTGAACTTTGGAACACCATAACTCAATATAAAAAATTGATATAAGAATGTTCTTTACGTCCAAATTTATCTTTTGGTGTTGTCTTTCATTCAAATTTGGTTTCTACTCATTTCCATTAGTAGAACTCGAGATATTGCAATTTTACCAAAGTGTGTTATTTTCTGACCAGTCAACACTACCGACTTGGAAACCCTAGTTTAAAGTGCGATCCGAACTTTGGTCAAAACACGAAAATTTTAGAAAACAAGTATATCTATCTACCCACAAAAAATGAGAACAAAGTATTGAGTATTGATAGGTTACAACCCCTTTGAAATTATTTGTTGAGTTTCATCCCCCAAGGAACATTTTGTTACATATTTTTATATAGCTCAAAACTCCTATTTTTAGTGACTTATTCCAAAAATTGTCTACATTAATATCGTAGCTAACATGCTGAAGTACTTTCTGTCAAAACATCATACCTTAAAGCCTCGGGATGATATCCAAAAATCATTTCAAACCCTCTATTCAAAATCGGCTCTGCTGAGTTTTGGAGGCTAACAGAACCTACTTTTAAAAATGGCTCAAATATTCTAACTTGTTTCAAATAACTACCCTTAGCTCTAAATATGAAACTTGCAGGGAACTTGTTAAAATAGAACATACCAAAAAATGGGCTCACTTCGACTTGATATGATACCCCAAAACCGAGGCCAATAGAAGCATGTTTTCTGTAAAATCTTGAGAAAAGTACTGAACTGGTTTTGCTTAGGATGTTTTGTTCACCCTTTTTCCTTAGATTTTGGCCTTGGTGTTAAATATGAGAGTTGTAAAAAATATTTTTATCTAAGTGGTATATAAAAATCATAACTTGATTCTAAATCTAGATACCCCAAAAACTTGTTGGCCCTTTTAATTTAATACTTGACTTTTAGCCTTAAAATTTGTTAAGTGTATGTCTGAGTACCTTTTACTATGAGACCCAATTTTTTATATGATGTTGGATCTGAATTAGTTGATAAGTGTTTCTAAGTAAAGGTATGATGGTTTAGAACTCAGGCTATTATGTTTGAATCATATCTTGAGAATTGTAGCTTGTGCTTCACATACTTGTACTTTATACTTTGCGAATTGTACCATGAACCTTATCATGTTAGTTGATGCCATGCTATAAATTGTTGCATTTGAGATCGATGGTACACATTATGAGCATTATCACTTGCATCCTGCCATATTGGAGTCCATCTGTGCAACCCGTTGTTGGGATGGACAATATTGAGATTATCGTTCTTGATTCTAAGTCTAGGGCGTCCCTAGTTTCCATTTTCGAAATTATTTTGGGATGAGTTCCTCTTGTACACCCTGGGTGCGTCCCCGGTGTTTGAATTGATTTTGGTTTACACACCCTGGGTGGGTCCCCGGTGTTTGAAATGGTTTACGGATATTATTGGGCACTGTGGGTTCGTCGCCAGCACTCTAGTTTTGGTAACTTAGATTTTAGGTTGATACCAAGCGACCATCCTGGTCTTAAAATGAAAGACAAGGATAATAAGTACCTTCACAGCAACGACAATAAGTCCCTGAAGTAATGAAAGGCAACGACAATAAGTCCCTTCACGACAATGACAATAAGTCCCAGAAGCAATATATGGCAATGACAATAAGTCCCATCACGGCAATGACAATAAGTTCCCAGTGCAATGAAAGTTAATGATAATAAGTCCCATCACGGCATTAATAATAAGTCCCTAA
>JAOTRH010158376.1:0-12949 GCA_034768845.1 Heliamphora exappendiculata | reverse complement strand
AAAATAAAAATAAATTAATAAATTAAATTTTATGTTTTTATTTTACTTATTTTTGTATTTAGTAATTTTTTTTTTAATTAAAATTTTTTAAATAAAATTTTGTAATTAAAAAAAACAAAAAACAAAAAAACAAATAAAATAAGGGGTGTAAGTGTGAAAATAAAGAAATCAAGAAGTGTAAGTGTGAAAGTACTATTTTTTCGTCCAAAAGTTAACGAAAAGTTAACTTTTGGACCAAAGTATTACAAAAATAAAAAAGTAAGGGAGTGTAGTGATATTTCCAAGAATAGAGGGGGTGATAGTGATATAACCCTTAAATGCAAGAAGTATAAGTGTAATTTATCCATATTTTTTTTTCATTTTTTGTTATTACACTGCTGTTGTTACAATTACGCACCACACCACTGCTATTATTGCCTCCATTTTTATAATTGTCACTACCACCACTAGTTCAATCCACCAATTTATGCCATTACCTCCCATCACGATACCCACTACTAGTAGCACCACCGTCACACTATCGTCACTGCTATTACCACCATTCCCACCTACTACCACCACTTTCATTCTCATTGTTTGTTAGGCATTATAACGCGATTACTAATTCCACTTAAGATCAACAACGATCACACAAATCACGGAATAATAACAATGAAAAGAGTAATAGAGTCAATCATACACAAACTCAAACAGGTCTACGTGGTTCGACAAGTTGTACCTACGTCCACGGAATCACACACTTCATTATTATGATAAAAGATTACAAGGAAAGAATAATTCTTAAGAGAAAAATACAAAATATCAGAAAAAAAATAACACAACCTCGCGACTGCTGCAATCCTTGCATAAACAGATCGATCGATTTATCAAACGGTTTTTCACTGCTCTCGGTTTCTCGCCTGCAGACACCACTGATCGATCGGTCTTTCCACTAATCGATCAGTCTATCATAAAAATAAAAACAATTCTTCACATTCAACTCAACATTGCCACTACCACTACTTTTACCATTCCTAGCCACTTTCACCCCATCCCCCCATCTCTACACTATCATTGTTGCTACTGTTACTCCCACCTTCATTTTACTATTGTTATCGTCACAACCATTTCTACTACCGCCATTGGTACTAACACTATCACAATTATTAATGTTATCAATTTTAAACTTATAATCAAATTTAAGAAAATATGTTTTTCCTGCCAAAACAAATTGGAGGGTTAGTATCTAGCAAATTTCTCTATTTGTCGTACACAACTTACTAATATAAGAAAAACCTAATAATTTTCCTACATCACCCCTTTACCCTTTTTATTTAAAAATAATAATAATAACATCAGTATTTAGTTGAGCTAGAGGCATTTTGAATAGTTTGACGTACGTATGAGTTAGGTATTTAATATTCCTTGAAGCACAGATGCATTGTCAGATAGTATTTATCAAAGATCAGTTTGTAACTTTTTATTTTCTTTTTTATTTTAGGTTTTTTTTTGTAGTTTATTACAGTTTTTACTTTTTGGACATGGGCAAAAGTAATTTAAAGAATCTGAAGAAAATAAATATATGAAAGTTCTATTTTGTGACTTGTGAATTTTAATATATACTAAATAATTAAATTTTATTACAAGTTCAGCTGCAATAAATACTCACATTATATTTAAATAAAAATGACACTCAGAATTTAATTTTAATTGGAACCAGATAATTTTCGAGTAAAGTTATTTTCTAAACAACTACTATATTTATCTGATAAGCTAAGAATTATATTTCTACAATTCAGTTGTTCACTTTTAAATCAGAGGAAGCACGACTTGATCTACGATTTTATTTAGGAATTAAAATAGTTAAAAAAATTTAAATAGTAGAATGATTTAATTTTTAAATTGTGAGAAGTTATAATTGTTAAATTAGATAATGGAGGCAAAGTTGAATGAGTAACACCAAATGAGGATATTTTTTGTATAAAAAAAGTCAAATAGTGGTATATTTTGTTAAAAATTCATACAATTTTATTTTAAATAGAACACTAAATGAAAGTTCTCTCTTTATATATTTATTTTTTCACATCGACTAATTTTTGGAAAATTAATTTTACTGTTCACTTGCCGGAATTCCAATTAAAATTAAGACAAAATCTTGTATGGATTAGCCGAGAGAAAATTATCCCTTTATCTATTAACATAGATCAAGAAATAACAAATACCATTGTAAAAATAAAATTCAAACTGATCATTGTGTTCGGTAAATAAAAAAGGGCAAAAAAAAAACATAACAAAAAATTGAATCTTCGTATAAAAAACTTACTCCTGAGTTTAGGGAATTCAAAAAATTTTAATTTTCCCTCCTCACCCACGCCTTGGAAGATAAATAACAGCCTCCCGATCATGCCTTCTTTCGCCAGATCATTACGAATAAATCTTTTATAAAACATAAAATTTCTTCTATCTAAGTAAAAGAATCCAATAATCTCATCGCTCTAAAACAGTGTCTCTCATAGGATTTCATTCGAGTCTTCCATAATCTCATCTCTTTCTCTTTCTCTTTCTTTTTCTCTATCGTGACAGTTTGAAAGAATCTCCACCATGTTCGGCTCTATATTTTCATTGGAGTAATTGTTTTTGTCTTATTTTTTTAATTGCTTTTTTGTTTTTGCAAATTTTTAACTAAATTTGATAACTGATTTTGATTTAAAATTTAAGTGTGCGAGAAATGGGTTTGTGTAATAAAAGAGAATTCTTATGAGCGTTTTTTGTATGAAAATGTGAGTTGACTTCATGCACACTAAATAGAGTGTTGACTTTTATAATAGTAATTGGCACACGCAATGCAAATATAAAGTAGTTATAATTTTAAAATTAAGTAATTGAGTGAAAATTTGATATATATTTTTGTAAAAGAGGGAGAAAAAATAAGCGATTACATGTAGTTTTTGAGAAAGAAAGGAAGTGAGAGAGATAAGTATAATTTGAAAATTTTAAAAAATACATATAATCTCAAAATGGGGAACACCAAATAAATATTCTCCCTGTATAAGATAGTGTAAATATTATAGATAATAGATAAATTTACTACTAGACTGGACCAATCCCAGGAGGGCCTCCCACAAATGTTAGCAAGCTCAATAGGTCGGGTAACATTGTCCATTTTAGGTCCTCAATGGATAAAAGTTATTTATTAACTTATTTTTTATTATAAATTTTTTATTTTTAATAAATTTTTTTTTATCATTTAGTCACACTATTATATTTTTTAGACTTCTCTTATTGAAAAGGATTGAAATAGTAAAAAAATTTGATCAAAATAAAAAAATTTAAAAAAATAAATAAAAATAAAAATAAGTTAATAAGTCAAATTCTATATTACTTAAGTTAAAATAAATAAAAATAAATCAATAAATTAATAAATAATATTTATCCTAACAGGGCCTTAATAAAGAAAGATTGCGTAAAAAAATAACCTAAACAAAATAGCAAAAAACAATAATTGGAAAGAAAAAAAAAAACTATTGTACTAATTTCGTCTGTACAATAGCAGAATTTTTGCATTGGACTAAGAGCTTGATTAGCAATTTAGACTTCTAGATTTTTTATTAAAATGAAAAAAAATATTAGCATTGAGCAAAAAGATGTTTTAAAGTCAAATCAGCCCTCTAATTTTTAGAATAGCTTTTTTAACTCAAGCAATAGACTTGGGGCTTAACTCAAAGAAAATGACACTTAGACTGCTCAGTTAAGCCAGCCTACAACTTATTCCGCTCAATCAAATAAGCTTAGGTGACCACAATGAGTTCGAGCCACTCCATAAAGGAGTAGCTCACAATAAATTGGTTTAATTTGATAAGTTGTGGCCAAAGCCACGGTGGTTCAGGGAGTAGAGAATTAATCTCTCAAAATAACTAAAATCACTAAAAGATAAAAGAGAATCCTAGGATAAGCGAGAATAAAAGAATAAGTGACAGAGTTTTAAAAAGTTTCAGTTACCCAAATCTAAATCTCTATATAAAAAAAAGCACGATGTGCTCCAAATACGTAAATCTAATCCAGTTCTTAATTAGACATCTCTAAGAGATAACTCTAATTTGAACGTCGGAGTGTTTTCTAGTCAAATCAGGTCAGAAAGCACTAACGATACTCTTCATCTTACAGGAGTTTGAGAACACCATGTGTAATATCTAACGAGTTTGGTGACGAGGAGTTCAGTTCATAATTCTGTTTGGAATTATTAAATTTAAACCAATTCAGTTGGTTTTGATTGTATTATTCAGTTTACAACACGTACAAATTTTTATCTCATTTTAAAGATAATAAAATCTCTACTTAATAACTTATTTACTATCAATATTAATTATATATAATTATTATAATCAACATATAAAAGAGAAAATGTCGAATTTGAATAAAATGTGGAAAAAAAAAACTAACTTTTGATTTAATCATTCGACTTCAAAAAATGATAATTCTAAAATTAGTTTTAAAAAAACTTAATTTAAACTCAATTTAACATTTTAACTAAAAATTAAAAAAATATAATGAACTCAATTAAACTCTAATTAGCTGCGTAAATTCCATCATTTTCAAATTCCGTAGTGTAATAATTTTTGTGCACTGTACTACGCTAATTGCATGCCTTATAAATGCAACTATGGCAAGGTATCCATTTAAATTCGTTTCGACTTTGGGCCTCACAAGGTCAGAAAACAGGACTCGTTTGGCAAGACAAAAATAAAGTTGAATTTTTATTTAAAACTTTAAGTTAAACAAAAATCTTATTTAGTTAAAAAGTGAATTTAAGCTGATATTATAAAAATAAAATATGACTTTTAAACTATTAAGTTTAACAAATTAAAAAAAAACAAACAAAAATGACATTAAACTACAAACCAAATGAGACCTAAGGCCCCATTTGGGATGTTTAATAGTTTGACTTTTAAGAGAAGAAAAAAAGTGGAAGGAAAAAATTAGATTATTTAAGATAATTTTGTAGGGTAGATTTTTTTTTTTTTTGCCTTTTTTGTTTTTTTATTGAAATACCTAATATGATTTTATGTTTTTGTGTTAACTTTGTAGTATGTAGGATACTAGCAGGATTATTTTATTTTATTTTATTTTTAGAATAAGTTTAAATTTTTAATTAAAAATATTATAGTTATTTTATTTAAATAAAAAATTAGAGTGTTTGATATGTAAATAGTTTTTTTTTTTGAAAAATAAAAGTTAATTGTCTTTTTTTAAGATGACAAATAATATGACTTAAAAACTATTTTTTATAATTAAAAAAAAACTAACTTTTGAGCTATCATAAATAGTTGCTAATAAGCCGCTTCTGAGATAATAATATGGCTTATTTGTTCATTCTATTTTTTTATTTTTGTTTTTAATGAATTTTTTTAATTATTATATTTTTGAATTTCTCTCAACCAAATAAAATTAAAAAATAAATAAATTCTTATCTAAATATGAAAGTTAGAAAAGACAAGCAAATGAATAAGTCAATTTTTATATTTTTATTTCATCTTTAGTGAAAAAAATTATCTTTTGATAAAAAAAATTTCATTTTTCTGATTTATCTCGTTGAGATAATTCAAAAAAGTGATAAACTTTGATCCCAAAGAAATAAAAAATTTAAAAAAAATAAAAAAATACAAAATTCTAGTTCGCAAAGCTCTTCTCAATATTTTTCACCCCCAAAATCTCTCAAGATTTTATTTGTAAATTTAAATTGGATTTACATTGTGATGCAAACTAACCATCTCATAAGTCTCGTAAAAAGATCACATATGCAAAAATTTAATTTCATCGAATATTAATAATTATATGAACAAATCGTATTTTATTTTACAAAATGATAATTTTGGTTTAAAAACTTATTTAAATTCACTGTCCATTTTCTAGAACAACACTTATTCGTATTCAATATAATTGAGTCTTTGTATAGATGATTTTTTTTTTACGAAGCCTATAATATTAATGACTTAAAATCATTATTATAGGTCCACTCTAAACTCATAAATTTTTTGTCCGGAAAAGTTTCAAGGATAAGAGGTATTTAAAGAAATTTTACCTCAAAATGAAAGTAATGTATGATCAGTTAGCTGTATTATGTACTTTTTGACAGCTACACGATTACGTAACATTTTACATTTAGTAATAAGTCTCGTCGAAACGTATGGTAGGCAAAAAAATGTGGTACTAATCGACAATAGGAGTGTTTGGTTAAGTTTCTATTATTAATTTTTAATTTTATACTATTAATTTTATATATAAATTATAATTTTTTTTAAATACTTACAATTTTTACTATAATTTTTAATTATTTTTTTATTTTATTTCAGTTACAAATTATAATTTTTATCAATTATTTATAATTTTTATTATAAATTATAATTTAAAAATTATTAACAATAGCATTCTCAAACACCGAACGTATCTTTTTTTTGTTGAGAATTTATTTTTCTTTTATTTTTTTTCACATTGGAGCTTACTTGAACCTTTCTCCCTGTTTTCCAAGTTGGACCTATCATGTTACGTGTCAACAGTTTTTTTTCTGGTATTAATCCGTACTTTGGCTTCAGGATTTATTCAAATCTGCAATAATGAGGCTGTGATGTACAATATGGTTGTAGTCATCCGTGACGCAAAAACAGCAAATATAACCTTTTGCCTCTCCTATATGGACAACTTTCAATTTTGCCAGGTTTAGGTTAAATATCAAGAATTTTGTTTTTTTTTTATTTTTTTATTTTTAAAAATTATCTCAATAGAATAAATTCAATAAATAAAAAAAGTAATTAAAAAATAAAAAAAATTCTACTAAAAACGATAATATGTAATATAAAATTTGAGGTATTACTTTATTTTGACTTATTTTTTGTCTTTTTTAATTTTTTTTATATATTTTGATTTAAAAAATTATTTTTTCAATTGGTCTCGATAAAAAATTAAAAAATATAATAATTTAACTAAATAATAAAAAAATTTACTAAAAATAAAAATAAATAAAAATAAATAAATAAATAAATATTTATTCCAAACTGAACACTTTATTTAGACATCCAAACATGGCTTAGACAAAGAATAAAAAGAAATTAAAATGACACAGTCACTTCAATCCAATAAGATAAAATCTATCAAATATTACTGGAATGCAAAATTGATATGAATGAATCATTAGTATATGAATGAAGGGTGTATTATATTTACATTATCTCAATTTAAGAGTTATTTTACTGTCACATTCTTTATTCTATAAAATATTATTTTAGTTTTTTATTTTTTATTTTTTGTAACACTTTGGTCTAAAAATTAATTTTTTGTTAATTTTTAAACGAAAAAATAGTATTTTCACACTTATACCTATTGATTTCTTTATTTTCACATTTGCATTCCTTGTTTTTTTTGTTTTTTATTTTTTTTAATTACAAAATTTTATTTAAAAATTTTTAATTAAAAAATAAAAAGTACTAAATACAAAAATAAGTAAAATAAAAACATAAAATTTAATTTATTAATTTATTTTTATTTTTAAGTTTTTATTTTTGATAAAAAAATATTAATTTCTATAGTAAAATATTTTAACATTAACTCGTATAGTGAAATATTCAATCTATAACATTTTTTTTGTTTTTTTATTTTTATTTTTATTTTTAGTAAAAAATAAATTATTATATTTTTAAAACTCATTTAATTGAAATAATTTGAAAAAAAGTATAATTTTCTTGTCCAACGCACTATTAGGGATTTTTTTTTTTGCCTTTTTGATTAATCATAATAAAAGGTAAGAAAAAAATTAAATTAAATGAGTTTTTAAAATATAATAATTTATTTTTTACTAAAAATAAAAATAAAATATCCCAGATAGAATATTTTACTATGCTCGTTTGATCTAATGTTAAAATATTTTACTACATAAATTAATATTTTTTTATTAAAATTAATATTTTTTTTATCAAAAATAAAAACTTTTGCCAAATGAAGCCAAACTATTCAAGCTAGGCTTTTTGCCAAACGAGACCAAAATCTTGGAGAGTTTCAAATAGAGTCATAATTTCATCCCCACTCTCTATATCTCAAGCTCCAACATGTGAGTCTCTCATACTAATTTTTTTTTTTTTACCTCTTATCTACTATGCTAAAATTATCTAAATGCTTTTATTTATTTTATAAAATTACTAAATTACCACAAAACACATGAATCTAACAAATAATATTGATTTTTTTTACAATCATCTTCCTTAGAAATTACATAATTTAATCCCTTTACTATATGACAATTAGGTATCTATAAATATTTTTACTTATTGTTTAGTTAGTATTTGAATATCATAGATTAAATGAAGATTTTATAATTCTTTTTCTCTTATCTATCAATATTAAAATTACTTAATTTCTCATATTTATTTTATAAAATTATTAAATTACCATGAAACATGTGAATTTATGATTATTTTCAATTAGTTTTTTGTTAATCTTCTTTGCAAATTATATAGTTTTGCACTTTTATTATATGACAATTAGTTATCCACTAATATTTTTATTTTTTGTTTGATTAGCACTTGAACATGGTAGATATTTATTGGTTTTAAAAAAAATATAATAATAATTATTTTTATTTTAACCGAATTCACAAAAAATAAAAGTACATATATACTCGACAGTTCCATCTAAATTTTTTATTTTATTTACACACTCAAGATCATGTTAATATGTGTGATGTACACATTTTGATATTACTAAATTTAGTAGTAAAACAATTGATTGAATTCGAGTAATGCATGTGTTTTACCTGTTTTGGAATTTGATAAATTTCATAAAAAAAAGTTATAATTAATAATTAAGTTTTTAATTCTAATTAATCTCATTTAGTTTAATTATAGAAAACTCTATTGAATATTGCATCAATGCTAGTGTGTTTTCACCAAAAAAAAAAAAATCAATATTCACATTAAGTATTATAAGATCACAAGTACTCTCATGTAATACATATTACCGTTGATTTGGGGCGATTACGTTTCGCCGCAGGCATAAATTAGAAGGAATTATACTAAGAAAAACACGGTAGCATGATGAGATATTTGTGTCTAATTAATATATGAGAATTATATATTTATAATTTTAGACCATAATTTTATATAAAAAGGCATTAATTATTACACGTAAGCGTAACTATGACCATGATTAAAAATTAGCTAAAAAGTTTTTTTTATATTTTTAGCTAAAAAACAAAAATAGGTATAAAGTATGTTGTTTGATGACTTAAATTTTAAATTAGTTTTTTTTTAAATTAGTTGTTTGGATAAAAAGTTATCTTTTTTGTTTTTTATTCAAGATGGATAATTTTATTCTTTTATATATTTGATATTAACAATTATATGTAATTATTAGTTGTAGTAAATAAATTATGAATAAAAAGTATTATTATTTTTTAAAAGTGGTTGGAATTTGAATAAAATATTCTCAGAATTTAAATTTTGATTTGATTTTTTAATTTTTTAATTTTATATTTTTTTTGCAAAATTAGTAACTTTGACTTTTTGATGTTTTAAATTAAAATACTAAAAAATTAAAGTTACTAATCAGAGCTTATATATTAAAATATATATAATGGCCCCGTTTGGGTAAAATGGCTTATATGCTTATTGAGTTATAAGTAAAAAAATAAACCACGTCGTTTGGTTAATCAAATAAGTTAAAAATAAATAAACAAATAAGTCGATTTATAAGCCAAATAAGCTCGTTTGGATAGTTAAATAAGAAAATAAACAAATAAGTTCGTTTCAGTAGCTAAATAACTAAATAAGCAAGCTTGTAAGACAAATAAGCTCATTTAGATAGTCAAATAAGTAAATAAGTAAATAAGTAAATAAGTAAATAAACTCGTTTAAGTAGTCAAATAAATAAATAAGCAATTCTACTCAAACGAAATGACTTATTAATAAATTTATTTATTTATTAATAAATAAATAAATAAATAAATAAATAAAATCTATCCAAACATGACGAATGTATTACATTTATGTATTAAATTGACAGACCATGTCACTATGTTAAAATGGTGTTTGTATCTATAAAATAATTTCTCCATGGTCAACCCAATCCGTTTGCTGGTTTGAAAAGTCATGTTATTGTGGCCACGTCAGACTCTTTCTGCCTCCCACATCCTTCGATATGGACTCCACGTGAACAATTTAGATCAGTTCAAAGGAATGAAAAGTTATCCGGTAATCACATCAATATGTAATTAATTAATATATAAATATTACGTATTTATAATTTTTAAAGAATATTAACTTTACATTGAGACTGTATGGAAATAATATCGTTAATAATTTTTAATTTTTTATAATTAATTTTAGTTATAAGTTATAAATTTTTTTAAATACTTATAATTCTCCTATAATTTATAAATATTTTTTATATATTTTAATTACAAATTATAATATTTACTAAATACTCACAATTTCTATTACAGAATTATAATCTATAATCTATTAGCAATAATTTTTTCAAACACTACTATTAGATAACAACAGGCATAGCACATAAGTAGGATAAGGAGTGTCAGTTAAATAACAACATTAAACTAGGTCCTAAAGGGATTCAGTTTCCAAATATAATTTCACGATTAGATTTTTTTATTATGTAAAGCTTATCGAATTTGCTATTCTTGAAAAATATAAAATTTATTCGATATTAGTAATTATGTGATTGAAATATATTTGTTTAACTATTTTACTTAAATTACATTTACTATTTGTTTATTTACAAGTAATTGTAATCTTGCAAACTACTTAACATAAAAATCATATCAAATTTGATTTTTATAAAGATAATGAACTCAACTAATTCTAAATAATAAATAATATTAATTATAAAAATATATTTTGGAGCTATATCTCTTAAAAAACATAATAATGTGTTATCCCTATAAATAAATAAACACATCTCATCGACGTATGTATAACTCCACACTAAAAGAATATATGGGACCTGCTAGATAACATTTGCAGTTTTTTATTTTTTATTTATAAAAAATAAAAAATATATATTTTATTTATGTTTATAAAAAAATAAAAGCAAAAACATATTTGATAACATAAACATTTGAAAAGTGGTAGTTGGAGGTTACATATGAATTCAATCAAAATTTGTTTACAAAACAAGTGAAGACACATTTTTTCTGTTTCTTAAAATTTTGTAAATTTTAAAAACTGTTTACAATTTTTTAAAAATAAAAATAATTACCAAACATGTTTTTATTTACAGTTTACAAAAAATTTAAAAAATAAAAATAAAAAATAAAAAATATAAACATTACCAAACGACACCATGTTATATGACCATGTTTGGGATAATTACTCATTTGCTTAGCTTGTTTAGCACTTTGTTTTTAGTTTTTGTTATTTAATTAAGTTATTATATTTTTTTACTCATCTCAACTAAACAAGTTAAATTTTTGTTTTGATTAAAATATAAAAAAGTTTATAATAGATAAAAATAAGCCAAATTGTTAAATTTAATGTTGTTTAGTTTTATTTTTAGTGATTTGTTTTAAATTTTTTTATCATAATTTTTTACTTTTTCTATCCATCTAATAAAAAACAATTCAAAAAAATAAAAAAAATTAGTCAAGAAAATAAACAAACCAAAAAAACAAAAAATAAGCAAAATCTCTACACTTTAGCCCAAAACATATATATGCATTAAATGAATACATCACATTAATATTTTAATGTTATATTGGCTCGTAGAAAAATTTGTTTAAAACAATGGATAATTTCCTTTTCGCATATGCGCTTTGTTGAAAGAAATTCACCAATTATTTGTTTATAATATTTTTTAAAAATATTATAACTTTTATTATATTTATTTATTTTAAAAAAAAATTATATTTTTAAAAATTGTTAATCAAAGTCTATGCAACAAAATTTATATTGAATATAAAATTATTTTAAAATATTTTTTTTAAAAATTATAACAATTTTAAATAAATTTTTTTTATTTTTTTGATTCAAATCACTTTAAACACTTGGCTTAAAAACCACACACGTCTTAACCAAATAAATTTTTTAATTTTGTGACTTAAATTGATTTAAAGTTAAAAAATCAATTTTAAGTCGGTTTGCCAAACGAACCCAAAGACGGCTTCCTAGGGATCAAAAACAAACTTACGGACCCATTGTACGGACCCATCGTTAGACCAAGTCAGGAGCATAAAGAGTCACAAAGCGAACCTATCCAATACAGCAGCCAAACACGCGCACAAAGAATCATCTTTCTTTCTTTCCTCTCTTTCTCTATTCTTGATTCTTGATTGCTGGGAGACGAGAAGTACAATCTTTCGTCGTTCAACAGACTCGCCTCTGAAGATTCTGAATCCAATTACGAGCGTTCCCTTGTGATTTGTACAATCTGAAGTCAAATTTGTTTTGACTTGAGTTTGGTTTCGAATTCTTTTGCTTCTGTTAATGGCAATGGAAGACAACGAGAGTTGCGGCAGTAGAGCGATGGATTCTTCGTCGCCGAAGCAAACTCGAACGAACAGAGAGAGACTCGAAGTTTTTAACGAAGTTCTTGGTCGACTCCGACATTTGAACCACCAAGAGGCCCAACTCCCTGGTTTCGAAGACAAACTCTGGCTTCACTTCAACCGTCTCCCTCCTAGGTACCCCTAGGCCCTTCCTTTCAATTTCTTTACCCCAATTCGCTCTGTTTGGTTTCCGGGAAATAGTGGGAACTGACAAGAAACTTCAGTTCTGCCAGTTCAACTCAAATTAGGCTATCATGAGATTCCTATTTCGAATCGTTTCTTGTGAATTTCGAATCCTATAATGCTTTGTTTCTGTCTTTTCTTGATTGAGTTCGGTGTCGAGAGATTTCTTTATCGTGTTCGCGATTTCGATGCTTGAAAACATGCATGCATGCTTATGTGTGTATAACCCCACCCACCCCCTCC
>JAOTRH010158365.1:0-12949 GCA_034768845.1 Heliamphora exappendiculata | reverse complement strand
TGCATCATTGTCATATAAATGATATTAACACAAATAAATAAATAAAAACCACTCTAGCTAAATGTCATATATAAAAACTTACTTAAGTTAGTTTTTTTCAAGTTAGTTGATTGGGTAAAATGCTAGGATTTTTTTTTTTTGCTTTTGTTTGAAATGAAAAATTTTACCATTTTATGTATTTTATATTAATAATTATATGTAGTTGGAAATGGTAGCAAATAAGTTATAAATGAGAAGTATTATTGTATTTTAAAAGTGGTGATAATTTGAATAGAATATTATAAAAGTTTATATTTTAAGTTAACTTTTTGGTTTTAAATTTTTTTTTTACTTTTTCTCCAAAAAGGCAATCTTGATTTTTTTAGTGTTTTTAGTCAGAAAAATCAAAAAATCAAAATTATCCGTCAAGGTTAAGCCTATGTTTGGACTAATTTTTTTTTGTAAAAAAATTGATATAAAAATATATAAAAAAAAGTCAAATAAAACCAAATAAATAAACTTTTCAAGAGGTTTTTAAACAAAAAAAACCTCCAAAAAGCTAGTCTAAACATAAGCTAAGTGAATCACAATTGTTTTTTACTTATACCCAACAAAAGAAACATAGACGGCTCCAAGAGAGAGGCGGATAGGGGGAGTCACCTTCCTAAAATTTGAAAAAAAACTTATAATTATAATAATATTAGTTTAAAATATGGGTAGATTATATAGATTTACCTTCTTAATTTTTTTTAAAAAAAATTTAATATTTACTTTTTAAAAATTTATAAAAATAATTTGTTTTTTTTAAATTAAAATCTTTTATCTGTCCCTAAAAAAAGGCAAACATTATTCCATGCAACATGGTTTTACTACATAATCTTCAAAATCTTATACAATTCAATATCATTTTTTTTTATAGGAACTCCAATACCCTCACAAATTAATATGTTTGGAAAATTGCATGGGATTAAATACACTCAGCCGCATGTCGTGGAAGAGGAAGAGTTGTGGCAGCAAATAGCAAATATCAAATAGCATGTGGAGTCCAGCTCGATCGATCCTGCCTTGGAACTCTCAAAGCCACCTGGCCACACCACTTGCTCCCAAACACACAGACAAAGAGGGCAATTTATTAGGTGTTTTGGGAATTGTACTCAGGCTATATTATACAATACTTTTAATAAATAAATAATTATAATTTATAATATATATGTCACTTTTTGTGTTCTATCTGCTAAGCGTGCGTATAGAGCCTAGTAATTTTTGAAGGTCCGATTCATAATTTGATCCGTTTTAAAGACATTCAATTCATTCTAGAGATATTACGGTATAAAATAATTTTTTTCTAAGACTTATTTTATTGAGCTGAGGTGAGGGCCAAGATAGCCTCCTGAAAATAAAAAAAAATTGACCTTTTTTTTTGTTTTCGATCATTGTGAGTTTTTATATTTGTTATTTTTGTTAGAATTTTTGTATTTTTTTAATTTTGTATCGCCTATTTTCATAGTGAAAGTCGTCGTAATTATATGAACGTAGCCTTAATTTTGAGTGAACCATGTAAAATTTTGTACTTCTTTTGTGTTTGATTGCATTTTTTTTGTTGATTATTTTTTATTTTTTGCAATAATACTATGTATGTGGAGCCGGGGACGATGCTGCGCCTTAAAAGGGCTGCACGGTGCTGTGCCATATTTAGAGATTTTTTAAATAAATGTTTATGATCGAATCCGTTTATTATGTAAAAATTATCGAGTTTTTTATTTGTATAAAAATTCAGATTCATTGAATACCTGTAACTATGTGATTGAATAACATTTGTTTAGATATTTTTTTTAAAAAAAATTATAATTTTTATTTATTTATTTATAAAACAATATTAGTAGATCTTATTCAATTACTTAGGTACATGTATCAGATGGATATGAATTTTTTTAAGTGTAACAAACTTGACGAATTTTACATAATAAACGAATTCGATAATAAAAATTTATTCGAAATAACATTCCCAAACAGAGCAAAGCACCGTGCTTTTCTTTTAAAGCGTAACACTACGATCATCGGACTCCTATGTATATACCCAATAAAAATGAATTATTATATTTTTATTATAAAATTTATTATTATTACATTAAATAAACTTAACATGTGATACTCCAAAACCACCGCTATGAAAAGATAAATGAAACAAAACAAAACAAAAAGCACTGTGGTCTGTTTGAAACTCTGAAGAAGTCTGATCTCTAATGCTTTTAATTTTGGCAACTTTTTTCCACTGATGTTTTGTCGTCGTTTTGGGAAAATGTACTCTCTCGGTGGGGTGGGACCGCGTGGGCATGATTGCTTGCATGTTTGGAAGGAAGCTGTTTTGTTCAGCCCCACAACTTATGTGATTATACAAATTCACTATTTATTTAATTTGCTTTACAATCAAATGCTTAACATGTGTGTCCCAAGCATTTAATCCAATGAATACCCTTAAGAAAAGCCTTTTCAACAAACACCTATTTTTTTTGCATTGTTATTATTATCACAAGAGTGTACCACTCACGCTCGCACCCTTCTTACAAAAAGAATGAGAATTTAATATTCAATTACAATAACTCAAAATCATTCCTTTTAAGTAAATGAAAACAATTGAAGTACATATAAAGAAATTTTGATGGCTTGAGAAGGATAAAAACTTGAAACCTCGTATAGAATGCTTTGAATGTATGTCTTATTTGTTTAAACTTAAAGTTATATTTTTCTTATGTAGGCCTAGAAGTAGGTAGCGACAATAAATGTCACAAAATAGCTGTAAAAAATTATATTTAGCGCTATTTTTGAATTCTACCCTAAATGTGTCATCAAGGGGTGTCGACACATCTAAGGTCTTAGGGATTTACTTCCTCCATGATCTCAAAGTGCAAATCTTCTAGATGTTATTTGTTGAAAAGTTGAAGAAAATTCATTAAGAGACTGACGAATTGATCAGTTTATAAAAGTACTATAAGCTACTCTAGATGAATTGATGGATAGGTCATTCAATGGATAGGTCGTTCAACATCGATAATAGATAGATCCATCTGCAATAATGCTGCAAGCAGTCCAAGATAGATCAATAGATAGAGCGATCAAGATCAATGATCAATTGATCGATCTGTTAGACGGATCAATCGATTTATTTCAGGACTACATTATGTAGCTTATTAGGGTTGCAGCCGTTGATGTATTTAGTATTGTTTTCTCTCATAACTTTAGCCTCAAATATTATGCATGTATTCTACCAAAGAAACTAGTGAAAAGTGTGAGCCTGTGGACGTAGGCGCAACTTATCGAACCACGTAAAATCTGTGTTGTGTTCTTGTAATTTGTTTCATGCTTGTTTCTATTCTTTTGTTGCTTGTGTAGGGAACTGAATCCTAGAAAACTAAGATGGTGCATACGAATCGAATCAAATGTGGCACGAGTCGAAGATCATACAAAAAAAAATTGTACTGCGCTGTTCCGTCTAGACGGATGAGGAAACCGTCCGAACAGAATCCGTATGAGATGAACAATCTTGAACCTCGAACCCCAAAATAGAAACCCGGTACACCCACAAGGCGGAATATGAATTCCTGATCGATCCCACTGATTTGATCATGTTTTTGTTTTTAAACTTGAATTCAAATATCAACACAATAATTTTTTCTCCGTTCAGATCTTCTGTTGTATTCTCGAATGCCGAAAACACGAATTAAGTGTGGGCTTAGATTCTTCGTGCTCCAAACCTCTGTCAGGCTACCTCTTCTAGTTCTGGTTCTCACGCTACGTGAAAACCCTAAAAGATTATATGAAATGTCTCTCACTAACGGCTTGGTTATAATGACTTATAAATAGGCTATATAGGGACCTATGGAGTAAATAATACATGGGCTTCCAATGTAATTATAAAATTCTGCCTCAACCCAGAAGCAATTTCATAAAAACATAAATTACAATTCATTCTACTAAAGAATTATAATTGCACTATCAGCTTTACTCTCAAAACCAATTATTTGAACTCCTATTATTAAATGCTTATGATTCTCCCCATGTTAAAATTACATAAACTCACTGATTAAATTAAATTATTGAAAATTATATTTAATTACCTTCTTCGAAAATTTCGTTAAACTCTCCCACTTAACTTATTTGACTGTCAGATTATGAAATCCATCTGTAGGATTTGGTTCGATCAAAACTTATAAGCTTCCTTAAGGAGGTATCATCAATCTTAATCTTTCAGAACGTAAATTTCGTTAATAATTAATATCCATCACATACTTAATATCGTTATCTAACTCACCGAGATTATTGAGCCATACAAGATCACACCCTCTAATAAATTAAAATAATAAATATTAAATATACGCAAATAATAATTATTTTGGGATTAAAAGTATAAGCACTCATGACAACCATGTAGTGTGAATTAATTTATATAGTTAGTATAAAATTAATTATTCAAACGTGGTCTTATTCAGTACACACAAAATGTAGTAGTACAGTGAGTCAAAATAATAGACGACGCTATTATCTGCTCTCCGTAACTAAGATAGATCTACTAAAACTCTGTGCTAAAATCGCACTGATGGTTTGTCCAATTCCATCTAAATTATGAACCAAAACTTATATTCCGCTAGAATCTTTAATCTGATCTTCCGTGTATAAGCCAAACTCTGCACAACAGATTAAATATTATGTAGAATAAAAGATAATCATGCACAACATTAAATAAATAATGAAACGTATATATTGTTCATGAAAATTCTTATTAAAATGAAAAAATAATTTTTATTAATAAATAAAAATAATATCAAAAATTCAAATATTGTGTTTAGTATACAACCTTAACAGCTTTTGCATTATTCGAGTGACCTGTGGTGCGATTATTATTGTGATTAATCCCAAACTAGTGCTAGAGCTCAGGCTTTTGGAGTTTAAAGAACACAACTTGGCAGAAGAAAGAAAAATTAAGATCGAGAAGTTCAATAGATTGAGTTTTGCCTTCTAGAGTATACAGATCGAAGATGTTTTGTATCATGGACTTGTATCATCCCTGGTCAGGGAGAAGTAGAAAATGATGGCACATGATGAATGGGAAGTACCGAATGGTAAAGCCCTAGGGGACGCGTGATTAAGTCTTGCACCATCAGTGATGTCCAACACGATAAAGGAGAAGACGGTGGTAGACTTGTTAAAGGCATTGGAAAAGATGCACGAAAAAAACCCTCAACATCAAATAAGATATATTTGAGGAAGAATTTACTCACTTGAAGATAGCGGATGATGCTATCTCTTCATGCATCTTGTCGATTTCAATACCATCACTAATTAGTTGGAATAAGTGGGTATTGATTTTGCTGATGAAATCAAAGCTTTACTCCTCTTGTCCAGTTTGTCAAAAATTTAGAATGACTTAGTTGTGGCGGTTAGTAATTCATCGAGATTAGCAAAGTTAAAATTGGAGGATGTTACCAAGTTTATTCTGAGAGATGAGTCATGTACAAGAACAACGAATGATGGATTGACATCAGAGCAAGTTTTGAATGCCAAAGGGAGTGGGAGAAAGAATGATAGAAGAAATCAAAAGAGCTAGGAAAATTATATCTCCAAGTCATGGGGAAGATCACATTCACGGGTCGACGAGTAGAAATGTGGTGGTTGTTGGAACTATGGATAGAAGGGTCACTTCAAGAAAGTCTATAAGGCTCCAAGAAAATAGCAGAACGACGCAAATCAAGGAGGTAAGGCTCCGGTAAAAGTTACATGTAATGAGAACATCAATGTTTTGATTTGTGCTTTAAATTCTAGAACCAAATCCTCTATTGTCGACTCAAGAGCATCATTCCATGCTACTACTCATATAAAAGGGTAAGATGCAAATCACATAAGCCAACGGTACAGTATTGAAACTGAAGGATGTTAGATACGTGCCTAGTCTATCAAGAAATTTAATTTTAGTGGGTCAGCTGGCAAAATCTGGGATTGTAACATCATTTGTAGGAAATTCTTAGAAGATGTGCAAATAGTTGTTGGTTTTAGCCAATGGTAAAAAAGAGGGTACATGTATCCTCAGGTTCTTACAATAGGACATTAGTGGCAGCATCTTGGATTGATGTCAATATGTGGTACAGATGGCGACGTCATATGAGTAAAAGTGGGATGAGGGTAATGGTTCAAAAAGAGAAGCTACCGAGGACTAAGTCCATTAATTTGGAATTCTTTAAAGATTATGTCTTCGAGAAATAGAAAAAAATCATCTTTACAAAAGAGCAAGGATTCCAAAATTAGAACTATTCATAATGATGAATAAGGACCATCTCAAGTACATTCTCTTGGTAGCTCATGGTACTTTATTACTTTCGTTGATGATGTTATCAGTAAATTATAAATTTACTTCTGTAAGAACAAATTCAATGTATTTGGCATATTTAATTGCTGAAAGGCCTTAATTGAGAATAAAACCGGTCAGAAACTAAAATGATTGAAATCATATAACAGCGGTGAATATTGCAACATAGAGTTTGAGAACTACTGTACAACTAATGGGATCAAAAGGTTAAAAACTATCCCAAAGAAGTTGAGGCGGAATGTATAAACATGACAATCATGGAGCATTCCAGCAGTTTGAGGTTGCATGCTAGGTTGCTAAAACAGTTCTAGACAGACACAGTGAACACAACGACGCATCTTATAAATATGAGACCTTAAGTTGCTTTGAATTGTGAATTGTTAGAGGAAGCATGAACTAGGAAGGAGATAAAACTTTCTCATTTACGTATTTTCGATTGTGTAGCTTATGTTCATATTGAGTCAGAGAATAGGGGTAACTTGATCCCAAATCTCAAAAATGTATACTTTGTTAGCTATGGTACTAATGAATACTGTTATAGGTTATGAGATCTCAAAAATAAAAAGACTATTAGGTGTATAAAAATAATGTTCAATGAGTCTATTTTGTTAAAAAATAGACATGATCAGAAATATGAGACCACAGATGAGTCAGCCTATGCAGGGTTTGAGGGGCCGACTAATAGAATCTTAGAACCTCGGGATGAGAACAGACAATATACTCCATATGGAGAACCATATACTCGCATTTCAAAGAGGTACACCAGAATTAATATGCCTACAACATGTTGTTCATCTTCATTACATTACTTGTCATTGACCGCCAGCGGTGATCCAGAATGCTTTGAATAAACTTTGTATGCTGAGACATTAGAGGAGTGAGAGCATGCCGTGGATAATGAGATAGAATGTCTATCATCAAACTAAACTTGGGATTTGGTATAATTGTCCAAGGAAAAGTCGATAATGCAAAACAAGTGGATTTGTAGACTGAAAGAAGAATTTGATTGAAGCAAGTGGTTAAAGGAAAGACTGGTAGTTAATGGATTTTAGTAGAAGCCTGGGATAGACTATGTTGAGATATTTTCATTGGTTGTGAAGATTTTTACCATTAAGGCTGAAAAACGGTAGATATACCCGATTAACCCTAGAGGGGGGGGTGAATATGTTAATCCACGGACAATTTAAAAATTACTAAGATTATTTAGCATTTGAAAATAAATAATCAACATCCATGAATATTGAACACATGATATAACATAGAAACCCTAGAGAAAAACTCCATGATGAAAACCACGACACCAACACAAAAAGCTCTTTTCACTATGAATCAAAAAGGTACAAGCAGAAATACCAAAGATTTACACCCGTTACCCAACGACGACCTATCTTTCTAGCTTGTGATAGCTCCCCGAGCTCCTTAGTGATTCCGCAGATCAAAGCTGCTTCAACTCCTCGATCCAGGTAACTCAATGACTATCTTATGATCCGAGCAAGTCTTAAGTGTGAATGAATGACCAAAAAATATAGTAAATTAAAATTTGAGAGAGTAGCACAATCTAGGTGGTGTGTATGCACATTAAAAGGATCTAAAGCTCTTGGATTGGTGCAAGGGAGTAGACAAGTTTGACAAGGTGTAGGGAATATAAGGTGTGCCTAACAGTCACTTCTAGCTCCCTCAGAAAATTTTTGGTGAGCTATAGAAACGAAATTCCAAAAGCTTATATACAAAGCAGAAAGTAGGCACAAAAAACGTCTCAAGGCGCTCAAGCGCCTCGCGAGCGCGTGCAAGGGCCTGAGCGCTCGAGCGCGCCGTAGGCGCCTAGCGAGCGCTATAAATGGGATACGGCTAGGGTTTATGCAAGGGTGCTCAAGCGCCTATGAAGCGCTCGAGCGCATCTCAAGTGCCTGGCAAGAGCTTAAGAGCGCTCAAGCGCTTCAAGAGCGCTTGGCGAGCAGAGGCTTATGAAAAAACCAATACCCAAGGCAAAGGGGCCCAGCGCTCCAGCGCCTCTCGAGCGCTCAACGAGCGGAGGCCACTGGATAGGCCGGCGCTCGAGCGCTCAACAGGCGCCTAGCGAGTGCTAGCCCAGCGCTCGAGCACCTCACGAGCGCTCAACGAGCCTCAACGAGCGGAGCCCACTGGAATTAAAGGAACCAGGCCAGTGCTCGAGCGCCCAACAGGCGCCTATCGAGCGCTAGACCAGCGCTCGAGCGCCTCACGAGAGCCTAGCGAGCGTTGGGAAGATAGGGAAGGAAATGCATGAAAAAGAGGGGCATGCAACAATATGATGAAAACAAAAGCTTCCCAACCCAAACCAAAAAACAGACACTTGGTGATTTTGTCAAGAACCGAAAAATATGCTAATAACATTTACAATCTCCCCCTTTGGCATTTCCGGGATAAAACCCCAAAACAATCAAAGAGATACAGGGAAAGAAATATAAAAACATCTTAAACTAATCACTGAGGCAAATGATCAAGATCAGAAGATGAGGATGCTTGCACTTCCTGATACACATGATGTTAGAATTCAAGCATTCAAGAATTTCATATGTAGATAACATAAATCACATGACAATAATCATCAATTAATTGTAACATATGCATATAATCCATCAAAACCAGCCTGATATATATATATATATATAACGATGAGTAACATTTGCATATATCCCATCAAAATAGAACTGATATAACTGGAGTTTTGCTACATGGATGTAAACAACTAAAAGATAGATAAAAGTAAACCCCAAAAAAAAAACATACATGAGTTGAAACTCTAACTCCCCTATCTATATAACAAAAAGAACAACACCCACTCCCTCTATCTACGTTTTCTCCCCATTTTTGTCCTGGAAAAGCTAGGCACCAGAGGGACCAACACCAGGAGGTTCGCTACCGTCGTCGTCGTCGTCATGAGCAGGACTCGGATAATCATCCCCAATGTGCCAATTGAGGCGCTGCACCTGGATCTGCAGAGAGGCAACATGGGAGTGAAGCTCGGTCATCCGCTGCTGAAAAGGATCATGACCGGAGACAAACTGACCGCGGAGGAGCTCCTGGCAAGAGAAGAGATCCCGCATGTTGGCGTCTAAAGAATCGAAGCGGGTGTCGAACCTCTCCAAATGACTCAAAATAGTGATATAAGCATAACCACTGAAGGAGGAGGGTCCAAAGGATGATGGACCGGGCTCGGAGGGACTGGGTAGAGTAGAAAAAGACGGAGCAGGGACATGAGGAATATCAGGAGGAGTTGCAGGGACAACCTGAATGGGAGGCAAAAAATGCTCGAGAAAATGGGCTGAATGGGGGGAAACTCGGGATCCGGACGAAGATGGACATGAAGGATGTCCGGATCAACCGAGATATGAGCATTGCTTAAGTTCTGAGACTAAGCAGAAAAGTCGCCTTTCGGGAAGACCGAAGGCTCAGAGGGAAAGGTGAGGATGGAACGGGCATTGCAAAGGCAGGTAAGGAGGGAGCAGAAAGGGAGGCCCGCAGTGACCTGAGGCTGGTGGGCATAATTTGCTATCTGAATCCAGATACGCCTGGGAAGGTCATAGGAGAAACCACGCCCAATGGCGTACAGAAGCTCAGCCCGAATGGGCAGAATGTCAGAAGTGTGACCGATCGGGTCAATGATCGAGGCAACTGTTTTGTTTAGTGCCCGATATGGAGGAGTGAGGTGGGTCTGTTTGAGAGTGGGCTTGTAGCAATGGGCACCACCGGTGAGCTCCCGGGTGACCTCACGACGGATCGGTGTCACAGCCTCGTCAAAAGGACATTGGGGGACGGAACAAATGGAGCCCCCAGTAGGGTCGCGATATCCTCAGCAGTGAGGATAAACTGCCGACCCCGCATCCATGAAGTCAGAGTATAGGTGTCAAACGATATATCAGAAGTGTTGGCGTAGAATTCTCAAACCATCTCGGGAAACATGACCCCGTGACCCTGGCACGCTCTATTCCAGCCTCGCGCGGTGAACTGGCCAGCGCGGCCGTTATCCACAAAAGTGTGGATATGAACGGTTCGCTCCACCAGCACACCCCGGTTCGCTAGAGCAGCGTGCTGCTTTTTAGCCCAGGTGGAGATGAAGGGTTCGTACCCGAGGCGGCTAGGGCATTTCCACCCCCAGAACTTAGTCCCCGGATGCTCGTCTGCCAAAAAGAATATCAGGCCAAGACAGGAAACGAAAAGATAAGTTACAAGAAAAGCGTAGGAGAGAGAGGAGAGAGAGAAGTGAAAAAATGGAGAGAAAAAGAGAAATACCCATGATTTTGAGCTGAACAAGACGAGGCGACGCCGGGAAAGTTTGCCGCAAAAACGAAGGGTCGCCGAAAAAAGTCGCCAGAATGTCGCCGGAGAAAGCAGAGGTCACCGGAACAGAGCTTAGAGAGAGAAAAAAAGTGAGGAAGAAGTGAGCTACAGGGGGGACGCACCCTATATATAGGGGACAGCGAACCAGCGCTCGAGCGCTCCATAGGCATGCATTAGCGCCTGAGCGCTCGATCGCCTAGCGAGCGCGTGTTTGCTCCTAGGTGCTTGAGTGCCTAGCGAGCGCCCAAGAGCGCTCCACAAGCGCCCAAGAGCGCGGGCCACTGTAGAAAAACTTCTTCCCCAGGCAGCTCCCCAAGCTTAAAGACAGACAAACATGCAATCATACAAGCACACAAGATCACAATGTGTGTATATATATATATGAGAATATATGTGAAGGCATACTAGATGATCCACGAAACTTGCACGATAAGTTAGTAAAGATATGAGATCTGCGAACCAAAGCTAACATTAGCCAAATGTCTTCGCATGAATTAGAATACGAAATCAAGTTCAGGCTAACTAAGCATGCAGTAACAAGCGCAAGAAGCAATTACGAAACCAATGCATTAATCGTGAACATTGGGACACCCAGATAAATAGGAGCATGAGACTTGAAGAGAAATAAGAAAAGACACAAACCAAAGACCAAAATACCACAACCGACAAGAAGACATTGAAGTCAAACCGCCTAGAATTTGGACATTGAGTATTACGCACAAACCTCAGTCAGGAAGAAAGAGAAGGCCAGGCACACAGCTAACACGGTTTCAATACTTATATACTTTCTTTCTTTTTTTTTTGAATTTTTTTTATTATTATGTATATATTTTTAAGAGAATGAGGAGGGAGAGAGAATCCTTTCAGAAGACGGTATCACCCAAAGGAGATAAGCACAATCTCATAGGCCGTCATAGACATAAGGATTAGGATAAAGACAAGAGGGAAAGCAACCGAAGGTAAACCACAAATATCGGTCAATCAAGCAACCGAAGGAGGGACACAATGGAAATCAGTTGAAATCTAGCTTACAGACCCAACATGACATCATGCTTCGAGAGTGCGTGTGTGAATGCATGGAATACACACAACTTAATTGCCTTGAAATAAATATGATTTACTAGTCTGACAGAAAAGGTACAATTGTTCATGAGAAAGTATCAAGCCAAGAGCCAGAACATAAGATAACTTATGTTCACCAGGATTATCAAAGCAGAATTTTGCAGATTTCAATAAGCCAACACCGGCAAGCAGACAGAATCAAGCATACAAACATGCAAAGAAAAAGATATCGAACAACAAATTTTTTTTTTGGATATATACAAAGAAAAATACAAACAAAACAAAAACAAAAAAATACACCCAACCCATTATTTAAGAGAGATTAGGCCAAGAGATAGCCTAAGAGATTCAAACCTAGAGAAATCTAAGGGTTTGGTGAAGATATCTACTTTTTGATCAAGAGTGTAAATGAACTCGAGAGAGACGACACCATCTTTTACAAGATCGCGAACGAAATGATGACGAATGTTTATGTGTTTGGTGCGCGAGTGTTGGACAAAATTTTTGGAGATATTGATAGCACTCGTGTTATCACAATACACAGTCATGGTGCTTTGAGTGAAATCATAATCCTGAAGCATCTGTCTCATCCACAGCAATTGAGTGCAACTGCTACCGCAACAATGTATTCTTCTTCGACAGTAGACAGAGAAATACAGTTTTGCTTCTTACTGAACCAAGCAATCAAACAGTTACCCAAATAGAAACAGTTGCCAGAAGTGCTCTTACGGTCATCTACATTTACTGCCCATTCAGCATAAGAAAAGGTAGCAAGATCAGTGTTGGTATCATGGGGATACCAGAGACCAAGACTCAAAGTCCCTTTCACATACCGTATGATGTGCTTAACCGCAACGAGATAAGACTTTTTATGACGTGCTTGAAAGCGAGCACCAACTCCTGCACTAAAAGACAAATCAGGACGACTGGCAGTGAGATACATGAGGCTACCTATCATACTACGGTACAAGGTAGGGTCGACATCCTTTCCATCTGAGTCTTTTCCAAGTTTAACACTGGTACTCATAGGGGTACGGAGTTCTTTGGCGGTTTCAAGGGCAAACTTCTTAACCAAGTCGTGAGCATACACAGATTGAGATATAAAGACTCCATCCTTTAATTACCTTACATGGAACCTCAAAAAATGACTTATGTTCCCCAACAAGACTCATTTGAAATTCATGACTCATCTCAGCACCGAAGTAGTGAGAAAGATGATCAGATGTCGAA
>JAOTRH010158354.1:0-12949 GCA_034768845.1 Heliamphora exappendiculata | reverse complement strand
GATGCTGCTAAAGGAAGATGGGTCGAAGAACTGCCCTCAGTTCTGTGGACTTACCGAACTACTCCAAGGAGGTCCACTGGTGAAACCCACTTTTCCCTAGCCTATCGGGTAGAGGCAGTTATACCACTGGAGGTCGGATTATCGACAATCCGAACAGAGGCCGGTACTCCTAGAGCCAATGATAAGGCACTGGCCTTGGACCTTGATTTAGCCAAAAAGCGTAGGGCGATGGCCACAATTAAATTGACAGCCTACTAACAAACCCTTGCCAAAGGGTATAATAAGAGGGTAAAACACCGTGAGTTTGGCTTGGGAGATATGGTCATGAGAAAGGTGCTCGGCCATATGAAAGATCTAGTACAACGGAAGTTGGGTCCAAACTGGGAAGGCACGTACAAGGTTACCTCCAAGGGCGGTAATGGAGCATACCATCTAGAGGACTTGAGCCCCTAGTATGGACATTAATCCCATATTAAGGATGATTAAGCCTAAAAAGGTTAAGTTCGAAATTCATCCGAACTACTTAAACCCCTAGTATGGATGGTAATCCCATACCTAGGATGTTTGAGCCTAAAAATGCCAAGTTCGGAGTTCATCCGAACTATTTAAGCCCTTAGTGTGGATGGTAATCCCATACCTAGGAAGTTTGAGCCTAAAAAGGCCAAGTTCAAAGTCTATCCGAACTACTCAAGCCCTTAGTATGGATGGTAATCCGATACTTAGGAGGATTAAGCCTAAATTAGCTAAGTTCGATGTTCATCCGAACTCATTTAGCCTATAAGAATGAAAATTGATCCCATTCTTATGATTCATGAAGGGACCTCAAGAGACCTGGGCAGTCGAACCATCACTCGAAGAATCGAATAGGTGTCTCCGAACAACGCCGTACCCCTTGTAACCCCAGATACTCAGCACGTATCCCGAACTGAGTGACTGAGTAATCACCGAGCAACTTAGGCTGACAATCAAGCAAGAATTCAAAACTCTGGTCCATCACCGAGCAGTATAGCCGAACAATAACCAGAGCTGGGAGCAATTGAGGGTGGACAAAAGCTATGGGCCTAAGGCCCAGCTCGAATGATTGGAGGCAAGGACCCAAAAGGAAGACCAGCACGAAATGGACTTGTCCAAGTATTCGAAGAAGCCCAGACCCACTGTTGTTCGGGCCCTACTAGTTCGGCCCACCCCATATAAGGATAGAACGGACCTATGAAGCCTACGTCGGCTCCTCAATTGAAGGAATAGTTTTCATATTGTATACGATTTGATCAGATATACAAGATGGGAATAAATCAACATCAGGACGACATGATGAAAACAAATCTACAGGATGGATGAAAACAAATCACATCTACATGATATGAAACAATTTTTTACTAATAGGAGGTGGGATCCTAAGAGGATTCAACCTCCATTAGTCCTGACCCCTATATAAAAAGAGGCACCCCAAACCACCAGGTAGGCAATTCTTAACCCCAAAACTCTTGTTTAGAAACCTCTCAGAGAGATATTTAACTTGAGCATCGGAGTGCCTCCCGGCCATAACTGGTCGGTAGGCGCCAACGGTGTTCTTGGTGGTTGCAGGTGTTCGGCGGCGGAGTAAGGAGCATCCAGTGAGTTTGGAAGACAAAGAGTCCGGTCCATACTCTGTTTGGGATCATCAGTATTGGGCTAGTTCATCTGGTCCTGATTGTGCCGAATAAACCCAAACAGTTTGTACCGTGCATAGAAAGTATATAGCATCCCAAGACATTATCCAATTCTTATAAAAAACAAACAAACATAGAATATAAATAAGAATAAGAGACACAAAAAAAAATATATTAGGCGACATATCCCTCTTATATTCGATTAAAAGGTCATATTCTCTCCTTCTATACGCTAAACAAGCAGACCTTTAGAATATATAAAACGATGCCTCTATTTTGTTATTTCTCACCCTTTTTGATTGAATAATTAAGCATATATGGAGAAGGCACAACGGCGCATGGTCAAAGAAATCCTATGCTTTACTAGTTTATGATTGTATTATTTGATTTTGTGGCTGAGTTTGAAAATCTTAGAATCTTTAATTAAGAAAATCATTTGCCGCAGTTGTCTCAATAACTTTCTTTTATATATATATATATATATATATAAATAAAAGACAAACCATTTTAGTTGTTGATAAAGGTAGAATGATTGTTTAATTATGCAAATGATAATTTGTATACAGACCAATGGTTGTAAAGATTTGCCCATGTTTTAATAATGCAAAAGAGTATGTAAACTATTACTTTTGGAATGAATATAAACATTGTTGAATAGACATTGTAAACTTATATGTTTCAATTATGCAAGGGGTTACATATAAACTATTACTTTTGGAATGAATATACACATTGTTGAATAGACATTGAAAACTTATTTCCTATCCTATAAGCAATGGACACCTGCAACTGGTTTGAGAATAGTAAGTGTATGTGGTATTTCTAAGTATGGATGTCTGCAAATAGGAAACAAAACATGCCTTTTATGTTTTCTTGCTCTTTTACAAATCAATATCCACTTATATCCAAGACAGAAACCAACATTGTATGTATGTAAATTTAATGATATATAACATGTTTAATATTATATTAATGTGTTTCATGTTCACATAGATATCAAGATGTATTTTATATTAGTGCATTTATTTTTGAACAAACAAATGAATCACTTTTAAGAGAGTATATTATTACGGACCCTTGATGCCAACGGGCTCTATTTGTTTTGCTGCGTGAATAGTGCGAGAATTTCTAAAATAGCAATACTAATTTTGCTTTTTCGTACCGTTGAGCTCTAGACTTTCCTAAGGAAAAAGATAAATTATACTAACTTTCTCTTAAATTACCTACAAAAACATAAATATTCTATTTACTTTTTAAAATGATACTAATCTCTCATATTTTATCTGACAATATACATATATATTTATTTTGTTTTTTTGTTAAAAAACCGTTAACCATAAAATAATATTAACATTGATAATTAGTAAAATGTCAAATTTATCCTCCAAATAACCAAACCCACCTCTACAAAGCCAAAACCAACATTCTAGGGGCCAAAATGAAGAACAACACAAAATTTTAAAGCTCAAGCAAACATTGTTTTAATTTGAAAACACAATCTCTCTCTCTCTCTCTCCTCTCTCTCTCTCTCTCTCTCCTTTCTAATATTTTCACTTTCCCTTTTCCCTTACATTGTATCATCTCATAATCAAATTGCTACATAGAAACAAATCACGACTCAGAGATCCTCCATTTAAGTACTGAATCGACCCTTTATGTTTTACGATTCACAGTGCCATTTACCCCCTATTCTGACATATCATCTGCTCCAGCTGCAGTGTTACCGATGAAATCAACCTGTGCCGGTGAGTTCCTTCTCCTCCTCCTCCTCCTCCATCTTGTCGATGACCACACGCACACGCACACGCACACACACCCACACCCACCTCTAATTCCACCACCCCACGCCACCTCCTCCGTTCTTCCCCGCATAGCCACACCACCACACCCCTCCACCGACCACCGCAAGCCACCACACCCCTTCTTCTTCAAAACCCTAGTCTCGAAACCCTACCGCCATTAATGGATCTCACTTTCATGTACAAATTTCTAATGGATCTCATTGTGAAGGAGGGGGTGAAATTGAAGAACCCCAAATCGAAAGTATTCAGGTGGATTTCGAAATCGAAATTGAAGAACCCCAAATTGAGAAGGATCCACGCACACACACGACCCCAAATTGAACTTCAATCGACCCCAAATTGAAATGAACGCCGGTACCAAACCTCAATCGATCTCGGTGACGAGGACAGAGATCCTGTTTCTGAGACCGGATGCGAGCCGATGCCCAAACTTTATTCTCCCAAGCAAGGCCACCCCATAATTAGGTTCGAAGAGATCGGAGGGGATTGGTGAAGACGAAGATGGTGGATTAAGTATTGGGTTGATGGGTTTGATTTCCCAGGGAGTGTATGATGGAGGTTTCCATGTTCTTTGGTGGGTTGGAAAAGGGGCTAATTCATCAGCCTTAAGAGAAGGGTATTTTTTTTAAAAAAAAATTAATGGAGTAAGTTTTTTTTTACTAACAAACAAGATTAATATCATTTCAAAAAATTGATAAAGTGTTTTTATTATTATCAAAAATCTTAAGAAAAATTAATGTAATTTATTATAAAAAAAAAGGCTTGCTTCGCCATCAGGTTCCATTGGGTGAATAAATGGACGTTCAGATTTTAATATTTGTTGACATTAAGGTGGCTCGATTCAAATCTATGGCCACTTTGAGTGGCACTCCAAACTTCCATAAAAAGAAAAGGCATGTTCCATCGTGTGGCTCCATTCGATGAGTCATTGAATACTAATATTTTAATATTTGTTAACATCAAGGTGAAAGAATTTAAATTTATGGCCATTTATACTCAAAACAAATATCACAGGAAAGCTCGCTCAAGTTAAAAAAAGGAGATACAACACGTATAGAATGACATGTGCAAGTATTAATACTCTGAATCATATAAATTTATTAATCGATGCACACTCAAATTGAACTCGCATAAGTTTTGGGATAAAATAGTAAAGATAATTTTTTTTAATATTTTTATTCCACCTATAGCATCGAAAAGATGCTTAAGAGACATCATTTTTTTTTAAATGTCTTAGGTATTATTTTTTTTGAACCGTTGAGATATATTTTAACTTTAGTCCACGGTCAAAATTAGTTTTACAAAGACAAATTACCAAAAATACACCCGAATTTGATTACTAGCCAAATTAATTCTAATGGAAATGTACTTTATTTTCCAAAATATTAAGATTTTTTAAATTACCACTTAATTAATTGAAAATTCAACAAAATTAAAAAAAACAAAGTTCGATTTATAATTCTCTCTATTTTGAAATTTTTATAATTTTGTAAAGTAGAAACTAAATTAGTTTAATAGTATTTATATTTAAAAATTATTTTTTACATGATTTGTACTGTTAAAATCATAGACTTTATTGTTTGCTAATATTTATTTTTGTTCTTTAAGATGATATGGAAAGAAAAATAAGAATAATAAGGTTTAGCATTTTATGCATATTTAAAATTATCGTGTTGGTACCTAATAATAGGAGAATTTGTTCAAAATTTACTTTGATGTTAATTGGTAAAAGAATACTAAAATATTACAGAAAATGAGATTATAGTAAGATTAAGTTAGCATCTCTTAAAAACTGACAAGGATAAAAAGAGAGAAGGCTAGATACTCAAAATTTGAGAATATGGAGAATGTATTTGGCCAAATGATACCACCTCTTTATATGAGCACCCTAAGACACAATCAATAGCTAAAATTAAGCCAAGTGTCTAAATTTAACAATTGAAAAAGTTCTAAAACATTCTTTCAAAGCTTTCCACCTTTTTCCAAGAATAATCTAGGCACATTTCTAGATGCTCTGCCCAAATATCTATGATATTTACAAATATAAGACCATTCCTGACTTTTTTCTTAAATTTCTCTTAAATATTTTAGACCCTTTCGAAACACATTGCACACTTTAAGATTTTCTCACGTTCTAGAATTTTTTGCGAGCCCTATCAACCTTTCTTCTTATTAAAATTTTTAAAGGTTCTGCAAGTTGTAAAAACACTCTTTATTGTATCAAACCTTTTTGACATAAAATAAAAGAGAATTCATATTTTTAGGACAAATCAAATATGGTAATTACAAGAATCGAAATAGTGCCAAACAAACAAGCGCAAAATGAGAAATTGGATCGAATAATTATTCAATATTTTTAGAGCAATGCTCTCTTCAAATTATTAAATGGCATAATTTTACATGTTAAATAAAATTATAATAAAAAAGTGATAAACTATGTAAGTTTTTTTTTTGAATTAGGCAAACAATAAATGGAGAGGTGAAATTTGTAAAGTAGTCAGAAACACAGAACGGAGAGAAACAAGGTTGGGTGAAGGAGAAGGCTAATTGAGTATGGAGTCCTGACAGTATGAACAATGTATCTGGTTATCAAAATCTGATTCTCTTTTCGAAAGTTTGGTTATCCCTCCTATTTATAGCACTCAGATGAGTCATGTTGGAGTTCGGATAGGACTCTTTCAAGAGATCGAGTCGAATCATGAGAGGCGATAACGGAGAAACAAGAGATTCTATCCGATAATTAACCAAGTAGTGTTCTACTCCAACTCAATTAGGTCGGCCAACAGATGCCCTACGGGAACCTGGCCCGCTCAGGTTAAGTACCGACCCACTCGGGTCGAGTGACTCGGAGGTCACTCGAGTAACTCGAGTGGGAGGGTCTGTAAGACTTGACAAATCCTTTTTTTAGCCACCAAGCCACATGCCTCCCAACGTCCCCTACCGGATTGTACTACCGTTATCTTCATTGTCTCTAGGACAGTCTTTCGATTCTCAAATGAATCTATGTTGATATAGTATGTGCTATATACATATTGATTGTTCAGTCTGTACTGAGTCACATAGTCGGTGCTATGTCATTATGATTAGGTAGTCAGAGCTACATTACAGTACGTGTTGTCTTCACGACCCGTGTCGTGCTAATAATACAGACTATGCTGTCTTCACGACCCGTGTTGTGGTAATAATATAGTCTATATTGCCTTCACGGTCTGTGCCATGGCAATAATACAGTCTGTACTGTCTTCATAGTCCGTGCCATGGAAAGTAGTGAGGGCTACGCTTCATAGTCTGTGCTATGGAAGGTCTTCATCGTAGTCAGGGCTACGTTTCATAGTCTATGCTTTGGACGGTCTTCATTCGTAATCAGGGCTACGCTTCCTAGTATGTGCTATGGAATCTCTTCTGCCTCTGCATGATGAACAGTGTTATTAGTTGGCCGAGTTATAGGGGGTCCTAGCAGCTCGGATCCCTAATAATTCGAGTTATCAGTGGAACAAGTAGTTTGTGTCATCACCCGCGTATCTGGGCTAGAATAGTCGAGACCAGTTAAGTGGAAAAATATCCTACCTGCTGAAGAGCCGAGTAGCTCGGGTTATGAGTGACTAGAATCATGAATATAAGTATTGCACCCGAGCTAGTTGAGGTTTGTGTAGCTCGGGTCTTGAGCGACTAGAATCATGAATAGAAGTATTGCACCCGAGCTAGTTGAGGTTTGTGTAGCTTGGGTCTTGAGTGGCTCGAGTAGATGTATTTGTGTAAATCATTTAGGTTGAATTACTCGCCCGAGAAGGGGAGCCAAGTGGCTTGACTGCCAATTAGGCCCACTGTACACAAGTGGGTCAGGTGTACCCAAGTAGATCGGGTATAGGGTGTACTCGAGTAAATTGACTGTATCCGAGTAACTCGGGTGTATCCGAGTGATTCAATTACTTGTTATATGTTAATATATGATGACACACCTACGTTTTCCTCCATGCACGCGTGTGATATATATACTATCACGCGCGTGCACTTTCAACATGCTTGACGATCTAGAGCTCGTGAAATTGAACCTTTCCTGGTTGCGTGCCAGACTTGACTCAACCCGTTCCTCACTTCACCATTCTAAGGCTTTGGGTCGAGTTCATGAAAGGGAGCACTCAGTGAGCTCGGGGACCCAGTTGGTATATGACGCCAAACTCGGCTTGGCAATTGCCCAGTATAAACTTGAACGTGCCCAGCAGGAATTGGAGGTACTGCCAACTCGACATGCAGTACTTCTTCCAACCTATATACCAAGGAGTAAGGCGAGGCGAGGCAGAGGGCCTTTAGGTCGCTCGATACACCCACAATGCTATTTGGGCTGTGATCATTAGTTTTTCAGAATACTTTATCCTCACTGTGATGATCTTCGCGTTGTATGATGGCGGTAGATTTGCCCCCAGGGTAGCCAATGCGTTGGACAGCCTATTGGCCGACCTAGGTACATGGTCGAATCTTACCTCTTCGAACATCTCGAGCAGTTTCTATGCCATTGTTCTATATGTTGCTAGAGCGATCTCTTTCAAATCGAACTCTCTTGTCGACTACTTCACCACTAGGCTCGAATCCCCCAAGATCTTCAGTTGTCTGACTCCCATTCGCTCCGCAGCCAGTAGTCCCATGATGAATTGTAGGATCCACCATTCGTTCGGCCTCTCCATGAACACGGTGGTGCATACTTTCTCTAGTAATTCCTCATTGATTGGTTCGATGATCTGATCTGGTAATTATGCGAGCAGCTCGATCAAAACCTAGCACTTGATTGCCCTGGGTACCGTGCACACGATGTTAAATTCACGCGATTGCCCTGGCTGCCCATCCAGTTAGCGCCGGTTTACAAAGCAAAAATCTGATCGGGTCGCACGCGGTAACCACCTCGATTCAATGAGTTAGGAAATAGTGCCTTAACTTTTGCGTAGTGAATATCAATGCTAAACAGTGAACACCACAGTTAGATCTTTTTAATTATGTCAAAAGCCCACTTGTGATCTTCTATCCATCAGAACTTTATGTTTCCTTTGAGAAGCTCCACTAGGGCGCGGAATACCCCCGTTTTTTTTGCATTGCCTGGTGTCATCCTTATTTGATTTTTCTGCATTGCCTGGTGCCATCCTTATCTGGAGTCGCTCGGGCTTGGGCCCTGATTTGCTTTGTGGACGGATGTTGACCCACTGGAGTCATCTGCGGATCTGCAGGTGCATTCACTGATATCTTCTCGACTGGGCCGTCTGCTCGGTTGGCGTTAGCAACTGCGGCTAAGAGGTAATCGGACAGGTCAGCTATTGCGTTGAGAATATTGGGTTGGTTATCCTGGATGATTTGCAACGCATCTAAGAACAGATTGCCACAATTACTGGTCTGATCCTGTTATCCCGCTCTGGGCGCACCGTTCTGCTCATCACTGTGTGATTGCCCGTCTGACATGGATGCTTTTGGCGTCGTGAGTAGTCCACTCCGAGTACTGACCATTCATAAATTCACCTTCGCTAGTGGAATCTCCAAATAATGTAGGGTTCTTTTTGGAATAGACAAACAATAAATAGAGAGGTGAATTTTGCAAAGTAGTCAGAAACACAGAACAGAGAGAGACAAGGTTGGGTGAAGGAGAAGGCTAATTGAGTATGGAGTATTGACAGTATGAATATTGTATCTGGTTATCAAAATTTGATTCTATTTTTGAAAGACTGGTTATCCCTCCTATTTATAGCACTGAGAGGAGCCATGCTGGAGTTCGGATAGAACTCTTTCAAGAGATCGAATCGAATCATGAGAGGTGATAACGGAGAATTAAGAGATTCTATCCGATAATCAGCCAAGTAGTGTTCTACTCCAACTCAACTAGGTCGGCCAATAGATGCCCCACGGGCACCCGACCCGCTCAGGTTAAGTACCCGACCCACTCGAGTCGAGTGACTCGAGTGGGAGGGTCCGTATGACTTGACAAATCCTTTTTTTAGCCACCAAGCCACATGTCTCCCAACGTTCCGTGTAGGATTGTACTGCCGTTATCTTCATTGTCTCTGGGACAATCTTTTGATTCTTAGAGGAACCAATATATATATATATTGGTTGTTTAGTTTGTGCTGAGCCACATAGTCGGTGCTATGCCATAATGATTAGGTAGTTAGAGCTGCATTACAGTCTGTGCTGTCTTCACGACCCGTGTCGTGCTAATAATACAGTCTATGCTGTCTTCACGACCCATGTCGTGGTAATAATGCAGTCTATGCTGTCTTCATCGTCTGTGCCATGGTAATAATACAGTCTATGCTGTGTTTATAGTCTGTGCCATGGCAAGTATTCAAGGCTACTATCGTAGTCAAGGCTACGCTTCATAGTTTATGCTATGGAATGTGTTCATCATAACCAGGGCTACACTTCATAGTTTGTGCTATGGAAGGTCTTCATTCGTAATCAGAGCTACACTTCATAGTCTGTGCTATGAAATATCTTCTGCCTCTGCATGATGAACAGTGTTATTAGTTGGCCGAGTTATAAGGGGCCCCAGCAACTCGGATTCCCAATAATTCGAGTCACCAGTGGAATAAGTAGTTTGTGTCATCACCCGAGTATTTAGGCTAGAATAGTTGACACCAGTTAAGTGAAAAAATATCCAAGCTGTTGGAGAGCCGAGTAGCTCGGGACATGAGCGACTATAATCATGAATATAAGTATTGCACCCAAGCTAGTTGATGTTTGTGTAGCTCGGGTCTTGAGTGACTAGAATTATGAATAGAAGTATTGCACCCGAGCTAGTTGAGGTTTGTGTAGCTTGGGTCTTGAGTGGCTCGAGTAGATGTACTTGTGTAAATCATGTAGGTTGAATTACTCGCCTGAGAAGGGGAGCCAAGTGGCTCGACTTCCAATTAGGCCCACTGTACATGAGTGGGTCAGGTGTACCCAAGTAGCTCGGGTATAGGGTGCACTCGAGTAAATTGACTGTATCTGAGTAGCTCGGGTGTATCCGAGTGGTTCAATTACTTGTTATATATTAATAGGCGACGACCCACCTACATTTTGCCCCTGCATGCGTGTGATATATATAATATTAGGCGCGTGCACTTTCAACACGCTTGACGATCTGGAGCTCGTGAAATTGAACCTTTCCTGGTTGCGTGCCAGACTTGACTCAGCCCGTTCCCCACCTCACCATTCTAAGGATTTTGGTCGAGTTCATGAAAGGGAGCACTCAGTGAGCTTAGGTTGCTAGGCGTCGTGCACTGAGATTGCCCGTTTGACAAGGATGCTTTTGGCGTCGTGAGTTGTCCACTTCGAGTAGTGACCATTCACAAATTCACCTTCGCCAGTGGAATCGCCAAATAATGTAGGGTTCTTTTTGGAATAGACAAACAATAAATGGAGATGTAAAATTTGTAAAGTAGTCAGAAACACAGAATGAAGAGAGACAAGATTGGGTGAAGGAGAAGGCTAATTGAGTATGGTGTACTCGCAGTATGAACAATGTATCTGGTTATCAAAATTTGATTCTCTTTTTGAAAGTCTAGTTATCCCTTTTATTTATATCACTTAGAGGAGCCATGCTGGAGTTCGGATAGAACTCTTTCAAGAGATCGAATCGAATCATGATAGGCGATAACGGAGAATCAGGAGATTCTATCCGATAATCAGTCAAGTGGTATTCTACTCTAACTCAATTTGGTCGGCTAACAAATGCCCCACAGGCACCCGACCTGCTCGGATTATGTACCTGACTCACTCAGGTCGTGTGACTCGGAGGCCACTCGAGTGACTCGAAGGCCACTCGAGTGACTCGAGTGGAAGGTTCCGTATGACTTGACAAATTCTTTGCTTAGCCACCAAGCCACATGTCTCCTAACGTCCTGTACAGGATTGTACTTTCATTATCTTCATTGTCTCTAGGACAATCTTTCGATTCTCAGAGGAATCTATGTTGATATAGTATGTGTTATATATATATATTGGTTGTTCAGTCTGTGCTGAGCCACATAGTCAGTGCTATGTCATCATGATTAGGTAATCATAGCTATATTACAGTATGTGCTATCTTCACGACCCATGTCGTGCTAATAATACAGTCTACGTTGTCTTCACGACCCGTATCGTGATAATAATACAGTCTGTGCTGTCTTCATGGTCTGTGCCATGGAAATAATACAGTCTGTGCCATGAAAATAATACAGTCTGTGCCATGAAAATAATACAGTCTGTGATGTCTTCATAGTCTGTGCCATGACAAGTAGTTGGGGCTATTGTTGTAGTTAGGGCTACGTTTCATAGTCTGTGCTATGGAAGGTCTTCATTCGTAGTCATGGATACGCTTCATAGTCTGTGTTATGGAATGGCTTTTGCCTCTGCATGATGAACAGTGTTATTTGTTGGCCGAGTTATAGGGGGTCCCAGCAGCTCGAATCCCCAATAATTCGAGTTACCAGTGGAATAAGTAGTTTGTGTTATCACCTGAGTATCTGGGCTAGAATAGTCGACAGTAGTTAAGGGGAAAAATATCCTACCTGTTGGAGAGCAGAGTAGCTCGGGTCATGAGCGACTAGAATCATGAATATAAGTATTGCACCCGAGCTAGTTGAGGTTTGTGTAGCTCGAGTCTTGAGCGACTAGAATCATGAATAGAAGTATTGCACCTGAGCTAGTTGAGGTTTGTGTAGCTTGGGTCTTGAGTGGCTCGAGTGGATGTATTTGTGTAAATCATATAGGTTGAATTACTCGCCTGAGAATGGGAGCCAAGTGGCTCGACTGCCAATTAGGCCCACTCCACACGAGTGGGTTAGGTGTACCTGAGTAGCTCGGGTATAGGGTGCACTCGAGTAAATTGACTATATTCGAGTAGCTCGGGTGTATCTGAGCGGTTCAATTACTTGTTATATGTTAATAGGTAATGACTCACCTACAAACTCTGCTAAACATACTAATAATAGTGAAATTAAAGCACCAATATTTGCTTAGTTGGGTCAAGTGGGTTTTCAAATTTTAATTACGTTATGGAAGTTGGGTTGTAATTTGGGCCTAGCCCGGCCCGACCGTGGACCGGACAGGCCAACATCGGTCCCCGCCCAGCGGTCCCCGCCGAATTTTTACACCCGTTCGGACCGGGATTTTTGGCCACAGAGTCGGCCCAAGCCTTAGGTGCTACAGGCTCGGGCTTAGGGCCTGGGCTTTTGGACAGACCTAACCGAACCAACCCCTTTTTTTATTTTTTTTCAAAATTATTATATTATATAAGTTTATTATATTATGAAAATATGTTTATTATTATAAGTTTATAAAAAATAAGTTTATATAAGTTTATTATATAAAAATAAGTTTATTATTATATGAGTTTATAATAAGTTTACATAAGTTTATAAAAATAAGTTTATTATAAGTTTATATAAAAATAAGTTTATAAGTTTATTATTATAAATTTATATAAAAATAAGTTTATTATTATATAAGTTTATTATAAGTTTATTAAAAACTTATATAATATACTTATTTTTT
>JAOTRH010158332.1:0-12949 GCA_034768845.1 Heliamphora exappendiculata | reverse complement strand
TATAACATGTTTTATTATTTTGCATATTATGATAGTTTAAGTCATTTTTGACAATATTGCATGTGGGTATGTTTCATATATTCTTTAGATAGAAATTGCATGTTATAAAATTTAGGATTTTTTTTATACTTATTTATTTTGGAGTGTTATGTACATATTTTATGTATTTTTTTATACTTGATTTTGGATGTTCTCTCTTCACTCCAATTTTTTTTATTTGTATACATTTGTGAAATTATATTAATGAACCAATGATGATTAGTAGAGGCCAACCTTACGGTTGGGCGAACGGGGGGTGCCTAACACCTTCTCCGATTCGTACCTTAGCCCCCGAACTATTTTTCTCTAGTTAACGTTTTCAAGATCAGTAGGCCAATTTTATTTTTTAGTTTTTCTCAAAAATTAAGTAGCGACTCTATTTTCAACAAAAAGGGTTTTCAAAATTTAGTTTTTAAGGTGTTTAAAATATTTTTGAAAACATCTTTGACCTTCCTTATTTTTGACCCCTAAATTCCAAAGCCACAGTAACAATCCTGCAGGTCTCTGGTGCTCCACCTTTACTTGCTGACAAGTAAAGCATTGAGAAAAGAATCGGATCACATCTCTCTTCATTTCCATCCACCAGAACTGTCGGCGTAGAACGTGATACATCTTCGTGCGTCCTGGATGCGCTGCAAGGCGTGAGTGATGAAACTCATGTAGCACCTTAGCACGGCACGACTCTGGCACAAACAAACGCCCTGTCAACCTCAGACTCTGATCTGAACTCACCACCCATCCTGCTGTATCCTTCCCGCTAGCAATGCGGTTCTGTATCATTTGAGCTTCCTGATAAGTTCTCTGGGCCTCCAACACACGTGCAACTAATGCAGGCTGTGAAGCTACAGAATACAAAGTCGCACCTTCCCATCTCCCTGAGACACAAATCAAACTCCCCAATAGCTCCGAGCATGTCCCATTCTCGAAGAGCCACAGAAGCTAACGAGCCATGAGATCTCCTACTGAGCGCATCAGCTACAACATTTACCTTACCCGAATGGTACTATAAATCAAAGTTGTAGTCTCCTAACAGCTCCATCCACCATCGCTGGTGAAGATTCGGGTCTTTCTATGAAAACAAGTATTTTAAGCTCTTGTGATCAGAGAAACATCAAAATGCTCACCATATAGATAATGCTGCCATATCTTCAGAGCGAAGACTACGGCTGCCAACTCCAGATCATGAGTCGGGTAATTCCTCTCGTGTATCTTCAGTTGTCGCGAGCCGTAGGCTACAACCTTACCTCCCTGCATCAATACACAGCCCAAATCATCAAGTAATGCGTCGCAGTTTACTGTATAGCCCAGATCTGGCTCAGAAATAATTAACATCGGCGCACAGGTCAATCTCCTCTTCAGCTTTTGGAAAGCTGACTCACAGGACTCGCTCCATACAAAACTGACTCTCTTGTCCGTAAGGCGCATCATCGGTGCTGCCGGCCTAGAGAAGTCCTTCACAAACCGTCGATAATAACCTGCCAGACCGAGAAAACTACGTATCTCAAAAATATTCTTCAGTCACTGCCAATCCGTCACTACATCAGTCTTCATCGAATCCACTAATACCCCATCCTTCGACACCACATGTCTAAGGAATCTCACCTCTGACATCCAGAACTTTCACTTTTCAAACTTCGTATACAAGCGATGCTCTCTCAGAAGCTACAAGACGACGTGCAGATGCTCCTCATGCATCTCCCTCATGGGCGAATAAATTAGAATATTATCCACGAACACGACCACAAAACTATCCAGGTAGGAGTGGAAAATACGGTTCATCAAACCCATAAATGTGACAGGAGCGTTCGTCAGACCGAACGGCATAACCAGAAACTCGTAGTGACCATAGTGAGTTCGAAAGGCGGTCTTCGCTGTGTCCTCGTCCCTAATCCTCAGCTAGTGATACGCTGACCTCAAGTCAATCTTCGAAAAGTAGCGTGACCCTCTCAACTAATCAAATAGGTCATCGATCCTCGACATCGGATACCTGTTCTTCACCATTACCTGGTTAAGTTTCCTGTAGTTTATACATAGTCTCAACGACCCATCCTTCTTCTTCACGAACAAAGTTGGCGCTTCCCATGGCGACGTACTTGGCCGTACAAACCCTTTGTCCAGTAACTCCTGCAACTGCACCTTGAGTTCTCGCAACTCAATAGGTGCAAAGCAATAGGATGGCATAGAGATAGGAGCCGCTCCTGGAATAAGATTAATGGAGAACTCCACATCACGGCTCGGTGGCAACTCAAACAGATCGTTAAGAAAGACGTCCGGATAGTCACACACCATAGGGGGTAACTCCCCTCGAACCTCATCTGGCATATTCAATTTGAGAGCAGAAAAGAGAGAACCCAAGTTCCCTCAACTCGTGCGGTACCTGGTACAGACACCAAGCTCTCATCCCGATCACCCACAAAGTAGAAGTAATCACCCTCCGGGGTACAGATCGATACTCTCCATCGCTCACAATCTATATAGGAATGGTAGGTCATCAGCCAGTCTATTCCTAGGATGACATCAAACGTGGTCATGTCTAGAATGACAAAATCAAACTCTAAACAATGACCGACGACCTCGAGTACGCAGGATCTACAAACAAGGCTCAACATCACATTCCCACTAACTGGGGTCTCCACACACAAGGCACTACCCAACCAGTCCATTTTCAACCCCAATGCAGACACAAATACAGAGGATATAAATGAATGTGATGCTCCCATGTCTATAACATCACAAGCCCATGATCTAAAGACTAGAAGAGTACCTTTGATCATGGCCAGAGTGACTGCTGCATCAGACGCAACTGGTGCTTTGGAAGCACTACGATCAACAAGCACATAAGCCCTAGCCTGCGGCAGTCTGGTCTATCCGCTATAACCCTAAGTCGATGGTTGTCTCACTGACTGCGCCGAAGTACCTCCCTCTACAAACCTGAAAGTCTGAGCCCTAGGCTACTGCGGAGCCTGTCGCCTCTGCACGGATCAAGCAACCAACGCTCCTGTTGTGTCCTGAGCAATCCCCTCATGGGGTAATATTTACGAATATGCCCGGACTAGCCACACCCAAAACATAAAGGTGGACCTCTCGCCTGTGATTGGACCGATGCTGAACTCTAGACCGGGCCCTTTTGCAGGTACTCAGCTGAACGATGTCCCAGCTGTCCACAGCAATAACAAATCAGCCTTCTCTGCTCTGGCCTTCCTGCCGAAGCCACTAGAGGTGTAGGTGCAGACGACTGCGGCTATGATGATCCGACAAAATGAGAACTAGATCCAAACAACCTTTGGTGTTTGTTCCCGCGCCTCTAATCCCCACTGCCCTGTTGACTCCCGCTCTCTCTAATCCTGTGACTGTCTGCCAATGAGTTCTCAACTCAAATAGTAGCTTGCACCAACTTGATGTACATCTCTACATCCAAAGCCACAACCCTGTCATTGATAGCAGGTCGAAGTCCCCTCTCAAACCTCCGAGTGCGTAACTCCTCAGTAGACACCATCTCTGATGCAAATAGCGACAGATTTGCAAACTTGGCCTCATATTGGAACATCGCCAATATGAGGAACTCCTCTCGGTAAGTATCTCTCGAAGATCTTGGGAAATACTTCTCCAAGAAGACTCTCATAAAAGCGGCCCATGTCTCATCCACAGTGGTCTTGGCAAACTTCCACCACTCTTTATCATCTTCTCGTAGTTAGAACACCGCTAACTTTATACGCAAAGCATCCTCCTCGATGTCCAGAATATCAAAGATCGATGTGGTCACTTCCAACCACTAAGTAGCAACTTTGGGGTCTGGCTCCCCAGCAAAGGTTAGAGGATCTAACCACCGAAACTCTCTCATAGCCACAGAAGCCCTTGGCTCAGGAACCTGCACACTAATCCTGGTCGCTTCTGCCATAGCTCGTATAGTGGCAAGCATCTCCTGGATAATGTCAGCACCGGGAGGCATGAACGTCTCCCTCCTTTGGGACTTGAACATCTGGAACCTGATCATAAGCACGACCTCGGCCACGGCCTCGACCACGACCCCGTCCCCACACTCCCCGCGTGGACATAATTCTATAGAAAGCAACATAAACAAGATAAGCTTTCCTACAACATGTTACTATGTAACAAAAACACATAATAATGCTATCACATAGCCACATAAAATCATGTTAACACGTCTTATATACTGAGGAGAACTAATAAGACAGACTCGTCCATTTGGATAACCTATTAAGATTCCCTACTAGAAAACACGTCGGCCAAACGCGCATCTAACTTGCCTTCCAAATCTGTTATTCCAAATGCCCTAAGAAAAGCCTTATCAATCCTAAGATTCCACCTTCATACCCACATATACACAATTATCATGCTCAAAAAGCTATTGACATGTTATAAATCAACATTTAAACACACGCAAGCAAGCATACACAATCAACCTCATCAGGTGATAAACCCTCTTTCCATGGCTCTTAGGTATTCGAACCTAGAGCTCTGATACCAATTTGTCACGCCCCAAAATCCAGGGTCACATGGAAATCCACCAAACACCAGTTTTTACAAAAATAATAGGTTTTTATACATTCAAATCCACCAGTTAAATTCACAAGAAAACCCAGTATGCATCTCTCTTAAGCAATAAACATCCTGTATAACATGCATATATATATCGCCTTATGGTGTACAAAACTACCTTCAGGAACAGGCATACCAAAAAAAGAAAAACTATAAAAGTCTTTCACCACCACAAGCATCACCAGAGCTACTCCTCATCCACATCATCACCTGAAAACAGTTTTACAAAAAGTCCCACTCGTGAGTTGAAACCCAATAGAAACAGACAATAAAGCTGTAAAATAGTAATATGCAATCACATGGTGGGAGCGAACTCAACCACAAACCCAAAATGGTTTTTCATCCGAAAACCCACAAGTTTTTCCATCAGGCCAACACAAGCCTCGCAATTGGTTTTATTATCATAAAACCATGTTTTCATCCTTAAACCCATGAATTTGAAAATAATGCAAGTAAACCATCATAGTTAAGGAAAAACAATAATCAAAATATTATTCCCTCACATAATGTACCATCGCGGAATAAGAAGAGTAAGATCCTATGTACCGACTCCATCACAGGGGGACAGAGGTAGCAACTACAGATTCTTGCCCCATTATCTAATCCCCATACATCATGGGACCGGTTAGATAAATGCAAGTTCTATACGAAGCACCATAACGTAACTACTCAATTTACTGCTATGACCCCGAGGGAGCTGAGCACCCATCCGTCTCAATTTACGAAAACTAACCCGAAGGACCTGAGTAACTACTCTGCGCACGTTTTTAGACTTTCACCGAGGGAAACTCGTGCCATATACACGTCATCCCGGTACATGTAGATAATCTTCTAAAAATAGTACCGTAGCTCAACTATGAAAATATTTTCTCAAAACAATACCTTATACATGTATAAAGATCCATCCATCAACATGGAGATCGAACAAAACATTTTCAAAATGTTTTTCCCCGTTTTTCACAAAACGTTTCAAAACCTTGGTTTTCCAAACCTCCAAAACATAAAATGTTGAGATTTTCATCAAAATTCTACGTTTTCCAACAAAAACCACCATTTTTAAGAACACCCTTTGAAAATCATAAAATCATATGTCATATGATGTACTAAACCAAGAAAAGCGAAAAATATGCTTTTTACGCAAAAAACAAAGGTTTAAACATAGATATGACATTTCATGCATTTTCTACCGATGAAAAAACATAGAATTACATATAACACCCTAAAACAGTAGTAGGGTCTAGAATTTCACCTCGCTGGGTCAAATCCCGATGCCTCAAAAATTGGGTCTCATCGAAACGAGAATCAGATCGGATGAGCGCGAAGCTAGCAGCGTGAGTAGGAGGGATCCACAAGCTGATCGTTGAAAACTAGGCTCGGACGGGTCAAAAATATAGAGAGAAGGCAGTGAGAATGGAAAGAACTAAGTTTTTCCAAATATTCCAGGGGCTGGAATACATATATGCACGCAAAAAACACCGTTCAGTCGACTGAAGAGAGCACTTCAGTCGACTGAAGCCCCTCGAAAAACATGCACCGCTTGAGTTTAGTCGACCGAACCCCCTGGTTCAGTCGACCGAACTCACCAAAAATAATTCGGTCGACCGGACTCACCCCCTCAGTCGACCGAACCTACCAGCAGAATCTTATTGGAAAAAGATGAATTTTTAAGGCTCAAAAACCAACCCAACCCATCTAAACAAGGTTCGAAAAAGCTTAAAACACATATATACATGCTGGTCTACAACCCAAAATATAAACCAAGTATCGATGATATATAACATGAAGGAAAAACACATCAACATTTATATATATCAAAATAAACAAGGTTCGGGGTCTCACAGGATACCTCTAAGTAAGTGCGATATCAAGAGCATGACTCGAAACTCTAGAAAACACCCTATTCTCCTAAAACATTTAAGCTGTGACCTTTTTGATCCTCACGGCTGCCACCTTTTCATGATTCTACCCCAGGCCGTGTCCTTAACATCACAGCCTTGACCTTTTTATGATTCCACAATAGGCTGCGTCCTTTGAAGGTCACGGCCATCTTGGTTCATACCTTTTGTTCATGGTCGCGACATTCAAGTACACGGTTGCGTCTTTTGTACCTTTTTAGACAAGAGGCAGCATCCTAGAGGATCTCTGTGTTGCCCTAATGCCTATAAATAGGCACCGTTTTTTAGAAGAAAAGAGAGGGATTCAGAGATACCAATACCCTGTTAAAACTGTTACCAATTCGATACTTTGTGTAACGACCCAAGTGAACCACTGGCCCAATAACTTGAATATAGAGCCTAACAATGCGGCCCAAAATGTTTAAGCCAAGTTATTAGTAGTGGTCCACATATTTCATTATATACTAGACTTATTTTCTATCTTCCATCGATATGGTATGGAATTTCACAATATCCCCCACTCAAATATACATGACGCTCTCGTCGCGTGGCCCAGGTTCTTTCAATGGTTGAGATGTGGATAACAGCCCATTAGCGAACAAAGTGCAGCCCATAAGCGTGCACAAGGTAAATAACCTCTAGGCCTCTATCCCTCTTTAGAGCCTTTACTCCTCTATCCATACCACCACAGAGTCCTATATGGGAACCAGGATTGGCTCTAATGTCATTTGTAATGACTCAAGTGGCTCATAACCCAATAACTTGAATAAAGAGCCTAACAACGCAGTTCAAAATGCTTAAACCAAGTTATTTGTGTTAGCCCACAAGTTTGATTATTTACCAAACTTATTTTTTATCTTCCACTGATGTGGGATGGAGTGTCACACTCTGTCAAATCCATACCCCGATATTAACCATTCCTGAGTCGAGTTCATGATACTGTTTGTGTTTGTAGAATTCTCAAAGTGCGAACAACTTGACGATCCTAGTCCACCATACTCAAGGAGACGTTCGAGGATGGTTGATCACTCTAGGTAATCATAAGAATCACAACACTTCTCAAATTCCCATTTCCTCTATCTCAAGAGTCGTTGAGATTAGGGTTACTTTTTGATTATTTCTAATTTCTTTTAATTTATATAATCTACTTCTGTGGAAATGTGAATCTTCTCATTAAAAGATGCATGAAATAATGAAAAATTGGAAGTATCTATAGCTTTTGGTACAAAATAGTATGTAAATTGTGTTCTGTTAAGTATAAGTTAACATGCTTTGTGCATAATTTTGTGATCACTTGCACAGTGGACACTAAAAAATTGCCTCTGTAATTTCTATGCATAACGGTCATGACCTTTTGTTGTCATGGCCGTGAATTTTTATTGTTGTTTATGATGGCCGCTATATCTTTTCCTCATGGTTGCTTGCTTTTCTTTATCTTTTGTGACGGCCGCAACATTTTGTTGCCACGACCGTGAACCATTTGTTAAGCTAGTAGCTCAAAAATCATATTTAAACCTTCTGTTATTTTTTTTTGACATTACATGGGCCATGTTTTTGTGAAGCGATAGTTAGATGATCTTGTTTTAATAAAATAAATTGTGATTTTTGTTAAATAATAGATTTTGTGTATTAAGTCTGTCTGAATCCACTTGGATACTGTGCACTGAAAATCTCTTTAGATTTTCTACAGTATCACGGCTACAACGATTGGTTTCTATAGCCGTGATCTTTACAGTTGGTTTGTGACAATGGCAACTTTCAGTTGTCATGGCCGTGATCTCTCTGTTGATCTAGTATTACAAATCATGTTTTAAAATCTTTTTGCCTATGCTTTTAACCTATATGCAACATGTTAAATCAGAAAAACCATTCAGCATGTCTCCTTAGGATTTTTGCCCTTTTTTGATAGGATTTTTAAATCTTTTTTGCATGTTTTAGTTTGTTTTGTTCAAACAATAAATACAGCATGTTAGATACGAGAACCATATTGTACGACTCGTAGGATTTATCTCTTGATTAGATCGACTTTTTATTTTTGTTTGTTTTGTTGGAAATGTATACTAAAAAGTCATGCTTTTTGTATATTTTATTCTGGATCCCTGACATATTAATAACAAACATTTGAGATGATTTTGCATTTATGATTTCATTCTTATATTTGTGATGTATGAATGCATAGTCCGTATATTCTGTTTAGTATTTGACTCGGTGTGTGCTGCACGGAAGATCGGGTCAAAGGTTCTGACATATTATACAGGTAGGCTCAATATCGCAATGGACCCAGACATTCTATTGGTACGATTGCAATACATCGTTATAGTAGCTGGTCTTGGCTAGGTCAAACGGATTGAATTTCGATTTTGGAAATTCGATGTTCGAGCTCGATGTGTTAGTATACTTGGAGTGTATTGAGCGGAATCAACGGGATGATCGATTCTATACTGACTATGTGAATTGATCCACATCTTGTATTATCATGTATTGCTCGAACTCTTAATCCCAAAGTGATTGATTAATTGTGTTCAGATAATGTACAGTACTTTGAGTTGTCAGTGGTTGAGATTTCCTCAATGAGATTAACAATACCGATAAGTTGGGTACTGGCATTGTTTGTCCGATAATTGATAATCAGCGGACGGAAGACACGTTCGATTTAGGTTGAGGAGTTCCCCCTCATGTGCTTTGCTTATAGGTTTGATTATGCTAAACCTGTACAGTGAGTCTTCGGATCTGGCATATCAAAAGGTTGAGCGGTGCGGTTGCGAGGAATAGAGGATAATTAAATCGGGTTGTCAGTAACCTAATTTATTTATCCAAAATCCATATCTTTAACGTGGGGAGAATTCAGTGCATTTGATAATTGGAAACTCAACACATAATTTGAGTTAGGGCCGAGAGTTCAGTGAGGACCTTTAGTGGAATAAGTTATGGTTCGTGCGAGAAAGGATCTAACTCGGGGACAGAGTTAGGGATATTCAATTTTCTCGTACGGTTAGCCCGGGTCCTATACTTTCTCGTGATCCCTCACGTAGCCCACTATATGCACGGATATTTTTCTTATTGGTTTCGGGTTTGAATTAATTTAATTTGATTGTCAGTTTTGCCACCGGGACAATCAAGAGAATTAAATTAATTCATTAGGGACATTTTTGGTATTTGGCACACGAGGGATTTTCTCCCTAGTGGCCGGCCCTAGAGAGAGATAAAGAGGGTTATTTTTAGTCTCAAACTCTTGTTTCTAAAATATGGAATAGAGATAAGGTAAGGGAGACTAAAAATATATGGAAGTGATATATTTTAATATATCATATTTTTAGCCCACTCTTCATCTTGATTAATTTTTTTGGATCTTGAGAGAATTCAAGTGTGTAAAGAAACAAAGGTAAGAATACACGAAGATTCGGATCGGTGCCCACTCGCCGGGATCGTCGCGTGCGTCGGGATATACGTGAAAGGATTGTTTTTCATGAAAATCGCACGACGTCATTTTTTACGGTCACGACATCGTTTATCGAATTTTTTTCGCTGCGCGGCTCTAACAATGGTATCAGAGCCAGGCTGCATTTTTCATGAAAAACATGTCACCTAACCTTTTTTTTTCAGCATACGTCGTTATGATCCGGTTCATTAATCGATTGAATGTATGGTTTATTTATATCATTTTTTGACCGCGTATCTCGACGGTTTTTAAATCGAGATTAGGTTGAATATAAGCCTCGCGAGCGGAGGGATAAGTTATGAGATGCAATTTATATTTCATTCGATTTGTTTTTCTGGATTCAACTTGTAAATCGAATCACAAAACGGAGATCGAAAACGGGGAAGAAAAGCAAGAAGGAGCAGCGGCAACCTGTGCAGACAGCGCACTGTCGCTGCGTTCGGCAGCAATTTTTGAGGCTTCTAGGAATTTTTTTCAAAGCAATTTTTTCTCTAGAATTAAGTTCAATCCGTTTTCTTTCCAACGATGGTTCGATGGAGGCAAGGCGACGACGGGAAGGGGTCCGAAAAAAGTTTCAAAGAAGGTGCTGCAGAATCCCACCTGAACAGTGATGCAATTTTCGAGGATTTTTTCGGGGCACTTTTGCTTCGAATTTTGAGGCGATGTTTTGCGGAGATGTGGTTCGGGATGTTAGGAAGCTCCAGTAATGTTTTGGGACAATTTTGGGTTCAGGAGACGCGTCAAACAGCCACTAGAAGTTGGTCGTGCAAAGCTGGTACACAGTAAACTTTTTGGCAGTGAAATGGGCTGTTTGGGGTTCTTTTTTAGACATTTTTTGGTGATCTAGCGGCGGTCCGGGGCTGTGACGGTGGTCCGGGGGCTAAGAAAAAAGATTGAGTCTTTGACGGCTCATTTAAGGTTTCAAAACCCTAACCGTTTAATCTTTAATCCGAAAGCATTGGATTAAAAGATTAAATGAAGGATCCGGATCATAACGACTTTTATTTATTTAATTGTTGTTGTTTTAATTATTTATTTATTTGTTTTATTTAATTGTGTGAATGGATTTTATTTTATTTATTTTTTCTTTTATGCATGATTTTAATTATCCAAAGTATACTAGAAAAAATGATTTTATAAAATAAATAATCCTAGCAATTTTTTAAAATGGAAAAATAAATATATTATTATTTATTTAATTTTTTGTGTTAAAAATTAATTAATATTTTTTAATTAAAACCCGGGTAATTAATTTTTTTTGCAAAATTAAATAAGGAATTTATTTTATTTTATTTTATTGTGGTTAAATAAGAAATGCTTTAATTGATTAAAACTAAATTTATTTTAACCGGGAATTAAAATATGTTTAATCGTTTAAAATGAATAAAAAGTAAAAACCCTCGATTTTTAAAATATTAAGTGGGAGAATAGTTTAGTCGCAGATAAATTTTGCAGTCTCTATTATACGTTCGTAGGAGATGTGGTTATAGCTCGCGCGCCGTCTTTGACTTTCGGTCTCCCTAAGGAAGGACTATAATCATGGTATCTCCGGTACGAGTCTTTGAAATAAGTTAATTTAAAAATAGTGCAAAGTAGGATTCGTTCACACTGGGCCCAGGGCTTTGACACGGTATTTTCAAATTGAGGGTAATGGTTATACACTTAACTCGTAAATAAAAATATCATCTCTAAGGAGTTACTGTTTTTATTTGTGGGGATCAAAATTAATTGGTTATTTAATTTATATGGAATGTCCTATATCAAGGAATGAAAAATCTAGTAGTTTTTTGTTCGTTAATTGTTAGACGTTCACACTACGTGGCCTATCAATTGATGTGACTCTGGGCCGATAGTTTTTCATTATGATATTTGGTTCCGGCAGTAAATTAATAGGCTGGCATGTCTATCCAGACGGGTGCTGATTAGTAGACGTCCACACTACGTGGCATGCTTAATCACAAAAAAATTGGGCTGTCAATAATTTTTTTTTAAATAAAAGGTTGAGGGACCCTAATTTGATAAAAGAATTAAAATTTTTTTTTTTGTTTCTCAGGATTAATAATGGGATCATTCAATCCACTTGTGATAATTCTCAAAGAACATAAACTAACTGGACCAAATTTTATCACATGAAAGCGGAACCTCGATATTGTTTTGGCATCTGACGACTATAGGTTTGTGTTGCATGACCCTTGTCCTCCCATTCCTTATAGTGGATCCACCGAACAAGAGATCCAGGATTATGAGAAGTGGGCGAAGGCTGATCGGATGGCTAGCTGTTACATCCTGGCATCTATGTCGGATGTTCTGCAAAGCTAGCATCAGTCTATGGCATCTGCAGCTGAGATCATGTTGAACCTTACATAAATGTTTCGTGCTCAGGGTCGGGCAGCAAGGTAGGTGACCATGAGGGCTCTCATGAACACAACCATGGATGAGGGTACACCTGTTAGGGACCACATTTTGAAGCTGATCGGTCGTCTTGACGAGCTGGAGGTCCTTGGAGCAGAAATCGATGCAGAATCCCAAATCGATATCATGCTCCAGTCACTGCCTAATTCTTTTCAACAATTTTGCCTAAATTCTACTATGAACAAACTAGATTTTTCTCTGACAGAATTGTTAAAAGAACTACAGGCAACGAAAGGTGTTATCCGCAAGCCTACCCATGCATTTGCTGCTGAAAAGGCTTCTACTTCTAGGCCAAGAGGTGGTAAGAAGAAAAAGAAAGGACAGCAACAGGAAAATACAAAGAAGGTTGGCAAGGCTAAGCTATCACTTGCTAAGGCGAAGGTAAAGGCGCCAAAGGGCACGTACTATTTTTGTTAGAAACCAGGACACTAGAAGAGAGACCGTCCTGACCGCAAGAACAAACTAGCTGTAGGTATTGCTTTTTCTCTAGTACTTGAATAATGTTTAGCGGTTGTATATACGAAAACCTGGTGTGTAGATACGGGAGCCACTAATCATGTCTGCAATTCTTTGCAGGGGTTTCAGGTAACCAGGCAGCTTAGAG
>JAOTRH010158321.1:0-12950 GCA_034768845.1 Heliamphora exappendiculata | reverse complement strand
AAAGTTTAATAAAGATGTATTTTCTGGATCCCCGAGCATGTATTTTATGTCGGCGTTGGAAATTCTCCCAACAGATATAACCAAAACAAAATTTGTGGCTACTTTCAGATATAATGGTGTGACAGAAATTGTGCTTGTTATAGTGAATTTCATCTTTGTTAAATTGTTGTTCATAATCAATTTTATAACATAATAGAGTATATTAAGATTGTAGAAGAGTATAAACAAATATTCAAAAACAAAATTTCAGAACAAGATGAAGATTGCACTCTAACCAGTTTGCTTGTTGTTTTTTAAACTATGACACTTTTCAAAATTTACATGCTAAGTGACCTAGGGTTTACAAAAATCAAGTTGTTGAATGAAACAATCTTGGGTTTTAAATTGGGGATGTATATATTTATATGTAAATAGAGATATGAAAAAAGAGAGGAACTTACGTGGTGAAAGATCAAAGGGTGGGATTATTGTGAGAGTGGTGGCGAGCGACGATGTGATTACTGATGGTGTGGTCTGAGTGGTGGTGAGTGGCGGTGGCGTGAGCGGTGGTGGTGTGAGCGGCAGTGGCATGAGCGGCGAAGAAGACGAGAGAGGGAATTGCTAGGGCTATAGCTTGAGAAATTGTGTGAGAGCTGGAATGTTCAGTATTGGGCTGAGAGGAATACGAAAGTGGAATTTTTTCACATAATTTTAATCTCATTTCAAATAAAAACTGAGATTAAAAAATTAATTTATTAATTTGTTTTTTTAATAACTGAGATTTAAAATATATATAATCTCAGTTTATTTGTAAAATCGAGATTAAATTTTTTTTTTATTCACGCTTTAAGAAGGAATTGAGATATTTTTAATTTTTTAAATGAGATCTTTATCTATTATTGTAGTAGTAAAAGATTTTGAATAAAGTTATATCATACATGTCTTTATTATTTATTTATTTTATTTTCTATAAAAAATGAGGTCCTCCTTAATAACTTAAATACCATTATTTAAAGATATTGAATGGTTCTCTTCAAATACCACTATACCTACCAATTCAAAATGCAGCATCTGACCAAATTACATCTTGATATTGAAAGTTAGAAAATGTCTTAATAATTGAGTTTCTATTAGTTATAAATTTCTTTATTAGCAGGATCATTAATACAAAATGTACGTACGTACACCAAAATAGACCCAAAAAGGGCCATATTGTTAGATAAGTTTTTCATACAGTTTTAAGCTCTATTTATTTCGATAAAAAATATTTTCAGTCTTAAAAATATTTTTCAAAAAATATTGTTTAGGTATTTGATTGTAACTTTGAAAATGATGGTACTGCTAGATGTAGTAGTGTTAGATCGAATTGGTGGCAATGGTGGTAGTGACCCTCAGATGCCAGACTCCTGAACCTCAAGACCCTTCGAGACTCGAACCCCTAAGATTTGAACTCCCGGGACCTGAGACCCTAAGGATCCCGAGATTTTGAGATCCATCGGACCTTAGATCCCCAGATCCTTGGGTCGACCCTAAGACCTAAAGCTTGGGACCCTAGGACCAGGATCCTGAACCTCAAGACCCCATAGCCATGGACCCTAGGATCCTTAGGACCTTGGGAATCCAACCTCCAGAACCCCGTAGCCTTGGAGCCCGAGACCCTAAACCCTGAACCCCTAGGACTTGGGGACCTCCTTGGACCCTAGACCCCTAGGACCCTGGACCCCTCGAACCGCGAACTCACGAGACCCTATAGTCCCAAACCTCTAGGACCCTCGAGAATATAGACCCCTGGGAACTTGGACACCCGAACCCTCGGGACCCTGTATCCCCTAGATCCCGGGATCTCCTAGGACCTCAGTTCTCTAGATTTCGAGATCTTCTAATCTTAGACCCCGAGGACCTCGGGACCCCTGGTGACATCGGGACCCCTGGTGACCTCGAACTCCTAGAACCCATAGCCCCAGACCCTTGGACCCCTGACCCTTAACCCCGGGACACCTAGGGAACTCTTGGGCCTTCGAACCCTAGGAACCCGGACACTAGTATGCCATATTAAATTAGTTAGAGAGGATTATATTGTTGCACACATAGATTAGAGAATCAAACATGAGTGGGTGTTTAGAAAAGATACTATTAGCAGTATTTAGTTCTCTGCTACTAATTTTAGTTATAAGTTATAAGTTATAAGTTACAAGTTTTTTCAAACACCCATAACTTCTGTTATAATTTATAATTTTTTTTTATTTCAACAACAAGTTACAATATTACCAAAAATTCATAACTTATGTTATAAATTTCAATGTATAAATTACTAGTTTTATCAATACCAAACACTACCAAATTTGGTCTAAAAAAGCCTCTAAACATTTTTGGAGCCTTTTTTTTTCATCTTTTCTAAATTTTGTTTTCAAAATTTTTACTTTTCCAGTTCACTGTGAAGAGAAAAACCTAATGTATGCCGGTCAGTGTTAATATTAAAAAGAATTCACTAACAACTAAAAAATAGAAAAACTCAAAATAAGTCTGGTAAGTGGCTCTTTCCATCTTGTTTGACTTTCTTTCCTTTTTAGTCAAAAAATTTACATTTTTTATTTTTGATAATGAAAATAATCTCAAAAGCACACACATTTACACTAGTACTAAAAATAATTTATTAAAAATAAAAAATATCATATATAAAAAAAAATAGATCAAACACACATCTAAATCTAATCCCAGTTATCTAATCTCATAAAACAAACAGAGCCAATTGTTTTTCAAACTTTCTTTGCTTTGACCACCGAATATGCTGACTGGTAAGAGAGGACCAATCCCCATTCTCCTTACTCTCCTACGTCAATAAAATAGTTAGCCGCAATCTCTTACCAGTCCAACTACCACTTCCTTCTCCTTCCAGACTCCATTAATAACCCCCACTTATCTATATCCATTATTCATATCACAAAAATGTATAGAAGATTTCCTATATTATAGACACACAAACACCTACTCATTCATACATTTAATCAGGGTTTTAAGCCCTCGGCCTTTGTAAAACGTATCAATTGATACTAACCAAATCTTGAACTCTAAATATCGATATTAACCATTATATCAATTCATATTATTCGGTGCAGACTGTGTTACATATATTGATGTATCTTTTGATACTGTGATTTAAAACCCAAAATTTAATATTATTTTTTCTCTCATTTTGTGCAACAATTGTCTATGGAAGATAACATCGAAATTCCTCAGTTCTTCATCTGCCCTATTTCTCTGCAGATGATGAAAGACCCAGTAACCGCCATAACCGGCATCTCCTACGACCGCGAAAGCATCGAACACTGGCTTCTCAAAACCGACTCCGGCACCTGTCCGGTCACCAAACTGCCGTTGCCGAGAGACTCCGACTTGACGCCCAACCACACCCTCCGGCGACTTATTCAGGCGTGGTGCACCCAGAACGCTTCCAGCGGCGTCGACCGAATCCCCACCCCGAAACCTCCTCTCGACAAATCCCACGTTGTTACCCTCATCCGAGACCTTAGGGTTCCGAAGCTCCGGCTCAAAACTCTAAGGAAACTGGAGGTTTTCGCAGTGGAGAACGAGAGGCACCGGAAGTGCATGGCGGAAGCCGGCGTCGTTAAGGCCATGGTGGCGCTTATCGTAACGTGTTATCGAAGAGGCGAGACTTCCGGGCTCGAAGAAGCTCTGAATGTTCTCTACCTTGTCAGGAATCCATCGCCGGCGGAAACGAAGCTTCTTCTTACAGAAAATGATCAGATCATCGACGCGTTGGTGTGGGTTTTAGGGCAAGATTTCGATAATCATGCCGCCGTGAAAAGCCATGCAGTGTCGGTGATGAAAACGATCGTCAGAACGGCGAGTTCCGACGCGCTGGAGAGGCCGAAACCCGAGATCTTCGGAAGGATCGTGAGTGTTCTAAGAGAAGGTATTGTTGGAAAATTTTAATAAAATTAAAATTTAATTTTGTTATTATATATTGTTGTAACAATTATTTTCATAATTATTATTATTGTTTACAAATTTAAGTAACGTTATTAGTAGCCTATGCATGATATTAAGACTATGCTTGGCAATTAAGTTAAAAGTTAATTTTTTTTTTAGTTAAAAAATTAAATTAGGTTCAAAGTAACTTATTTATTAACTTAATTTTTAAGTTAATTTTTTTAAAATTAATTGTTTGAATAAAAAGTTAATTTTTTTTATTTTTTGTTCAAATGGAATAATTTTACCCTTTTATATATTTAATATTAACAATTATATATAGTTGGTAGTGGTAGTAAGTAAATTATGAATAAAAAATATTATTATATTTTAAAAGTGGTGAGAGTTTGAATAGAATATTCTGAAAATTTGTGTTTTAATTTAATTTTTTAATTTTTTAATTTTTTGATCAAACGGAAAATTTTAATTTTTTGGCGTTTTAGCTAAAAAGGTAAAAAGGCAAAGTAATCGAGGCCTAAATGTTACAAAAAAATTATATAATTAGAACCTATTCAGAATATTAGGGTTATGTAAATTTTATTTTATTAAATTTAATATATGATGTGTCATAATCATAAGTAAAATTTATGTAAAACTTAATTCATCAATATTAGTGATTGTAAATTTTAATTTAATAAAAATAAATTGTAATTCCTAACAGTAGTGAATAAGTTATATTTACTACTATTAATATTATCCTGTTATAAATTTAATAAGATTATTAATAGTGGTAACGAACTTAATAATGTTTTACCGAAACTCTAACCAAATGTTATTGGACAATAGAGAGAACTAAGAAATGTGCACGGTTGGACATAAAGTTGATATTAAGTTGTTTAATGAGAAATATTTTCCTATTATGTTGTTTCGTATTATTCTTTTATCACCGTTCGTGACTTTTTTGTATCTTTTTAATGGATATGAATATTAAATAAAAAAGCTTGTGAGAATTGGGTTGTATTATAGAGCGGATATGCTTTGCTTGAATCTTTATATTAAAAAAAAAGAATAAATTATATTTATATTTTTTGTATTTAAGAGTAATAACATCGATACCTACTCTCTATTCTTTAAAGTATCACTATATTTATTTATATTTTTATTTTGTGTAATACTTAAATTAATTCGTTAACTTATGTTAACTGATCAAACGAAAAATGACAACAAAAGTATATCTCTCAAATAATATGCTATTCCTGAGAAACGAGATGGGCTTTAGGTAATTTGATTGCCAATTAGTTGGGGTATAAAATTTTGAGGGAGGGGAATTCGAAAGGAGGGAAATGTACTATTTAAAAAAAAAATTTCAATTTTGTCATGACCCTCCAATAAAAAGAGGGTTCAAATTTTAAAAAGGTTGTCAAAATTAACTTAAAATGTAACCTACAACCTACTAAATTTAAATTTACACCCCACATATCATTTTTAGGATAAATGCAAAGAAAATATTTACTTTATTAGAATAAGATCTAAAAACAAATAAAATTAAATACCAATCAATAATAAGAATTTGCTATAAAAATCAAACAAACTTAAATATGAATTTAATATAATATAAAATTACATACTTACATAGAAAACACATATGTTCCAAGCAACAAAAACAACCTATATTCATTGCTGTTGTTTGTAGTTTAAATATGCAATAAAACCTTCATTATCTAAACGAACTCAAAATATAATATTGGGATGCGATTCCATAATTATCCTTTATGAATTCATTTTGGCTCTTTTATTCCAATTTAAATTTCTTGAAGTATAACTAATGAAAGATGAGCAAGATTAGACAATCTGTCCTATTTTATTTTATTTTTTTCACAAATAAAAAGTTTCGGATCCAATTGATCAGATATACTAAAAATTACCATATATTTGAAAATACTCATATTTGGAACTAGTTAAAACATGAGTTATCGTTGTATACTATTATTGTCTACTTCATTTACAATATATACAAACCCAAATCACGATGCAGTTTTATTTAGTTCATTAAAATACAAGCTTAAATGAATTTAAAGAACTAAACAAATTTAACGATGAATAAAAACTAAAAAATTCAATTCAGTTTAAATTAAATTTAAACAATAAATACAAATTAACATTAAATTACAATTAGATCATAAGAAAAATCATAGTTCACAATGCAAAATCAATTAGTTTAAGTCATAAGTTTATAAAAAAAAACTTCAATACAAATAAAAAAACACAAGCCAATAATAATACTCAAAATAAGAACTTAACAAACTTAAAGATGAAAAGAAACTAAAATAATTATATTTAGTTTGAATTAAAATTTAAGATTTAATAAAAATTAAAATATATAAGAATTAAACCATTAAAAACTATATGGTTTTTTATCATATGATGTTTTATTTTCAAATACATGCTATTTGTAGTTTGAGTACGATATTTATATTTATTTATTGTTTATGCTCAAATATGTCTTTTGCAATTTAAGAATATATATTTTTATTTATTTTGTTGTATTTAAATAATTAATATATATGTAAACCTTTGGATAATTTGGTTATTTTAATTTATCCTCGTTTCTCGTGCATAGTAGATAATTTAAGAGATATATATATATAACATTCCTGTCTTTTTTTGTTCGTTCAATTAACAGAAGCTAATGGGTAGATTTAAGTGTTACATAAAATAAAAAATATAAGATAATGTAGTAATATTTTAAAGAATGAAATGTTTATCAATGTTATTACCTTTAAATACAATGAGTGTATGTGCAATTTAACCCCCCACCACTCAAAGAAATTTTTTTTTTTTAGGATAGTAGCTACATACCATATTTTTTCTACTCTCTATCATTACCATGCTTTATTATATTTTGTGTCTTGAATTTTAATTTTCATATAACCTATTTTTGAATTTTTATGGACAATTCAATTTGTACATTTTATCTTCTTAGTAGACATCAATATTAGAGGATGAAGGTTTATAAAGCTTGAGTTGTATATTTGAGTTGATGCATTTCGTTATCAACTTTAAAATAGTAATTATATATCTTCTAAATTCTAATTTCACAATCATATCTTTCTTATACTCTATCGTTTCAATGCTCTATTATATTTTGTCTTGAATTTTAGTTTATTACATTTTTCAGAATTTCTATAATTAATTCCGGTAACAATGTTTGTTTATTAATAAAAACCAGAATATTAAACTTTTTCTTCGAACAGGCATCCCACTACAAGGGATCAATGCCGCCTTGCAGGTCATGCTAGAAGCCTGTCCGTGGGAAAGAAACCGGGTGAGGATGGTGGAAGCCGGGGCAGTTTTCGAGCTCGTCGAGCTCGAATTGGGGTCACCGGAGAAGAAAACCTCCGAGCTCGTTCTGGGAGTGTTGGTTCACCTTTGTTCTTGCGCTGACGGGAGAGCGCAGCTTTTGAGCCACGCCGCCGGTGTCGCTCTGATCACCAAGCGGCTCTTGGAGGTTTCTCCGGCGACGGACGATCGAGCCGTGTTGATTCTTTCACTGATTTGTAAGTTCTCCGGGACGCCGCCGGTGCTGGAGGAGATGCTGAGGGTTGGGGGTTTCTCAAAACTTTGCATGGTGCTTCAAGGTGACTGTGCCTGCTATTTGAAAGACAAAGCAAAGGAAATACTCAGAGAACACTCTAAAGTGTGGAAGAATTCTCCTTGCATTGAAGTTAGTACTCTCAGCCTCTTGAATAGGTACTGTAGGTAAATTTTATCCAAAATGTTATGTCATGTACTTGTAAAAGTTGTCTAAGAATTTTACTCTAAACTCAATCAATGTTTTAAATTTAGTTACGGGTCGTGTGAACATAATGCAATTGAATGCTTGGTCCACAATGCAATTGAATGCTTGGTCCACAATGCAATTGAATATGAATATTTAAATTTTGGATAAATTTTCTAGGTATATAGTATTACTGATAAAATAATAACGCACCAGATGGTATTGTTGTTATTTTAAATTATTTATAATTGTAAAAATTATAAAATAATACACATGAGATGATATTATTGAGTTCACAATAAAATTCTTGACAATTTTTCTCAGACTTAGCATTTTTGATTAAAGAATTACACATTAGATGGTATTGTTGTTATTTTAAGTCATTTATAATTGTAAAAATTATAAAATAATAACACAAGAGATGGTATTGTTGAATTCATGGCAAAATTCTTGAGAACTTTTTGTGTGTACTTAGCATTTTTAAAAAGATAATAACACGAGATGGTATTTCCGTATTGTTGTTATTTTATATCCTTTGTAATTGTAAAAATTAAGCAAATACTTATAAACAAAAAGAATCACAGTATTGTAAGATTTATAGCTCTCTATCGTCTCACACTTCGAAATATATATGGATTTAACAACCTATTATTTTCCATATCTCTTTTGATGGGATACAGACAATTTTTTTTAATTTTATTTTGCTTAAGTTTGTTTGTTATTTATTTAGCCAATATATTTCCCATGGTATAGACTATATTGAAAATGATTAGTCTTATGCCATTGTTCTTTGGATTGGATTGTTTATGCTTTTGTTTGATAATTCGCTTAATTTTTAAAATAGATATAGGATTTTCAGAAAACTAAATTTGATGACAAAAGTGTAATTCAAATTTTGATGAGAAGAGATAAATTTGGAATAAACATATTATTATGAAGACCTTTGTGGAACATTCAATCAATAATAGGATTCAGATGTACATGTTCAATTTGAAATTTGATCACTAAATGGTAATCTTGAGAATCATATATTATAAGGAATGGTGGCTCTAAAGGAAATCAATACTAGGGCCTATTACAAGAAAAAAGACTTTTACTAGGGTTTATTAAATCCCGAACAAAATAGGTTAAACGCCAACAAAGCTACAACCCGCAATGCTACAACCCGCAAATATAACGACGTTGTAATAAACGCCACGAAAGGCGGTGTCCGTAATACTCTCCCGCGTTTAATGAGCACGGTAAAATATTTCGACGATTATTAATAGATCTTATTACACTGGGAAAAAAAGCTCCCCGTAGTGATTTTCTGATGCCTGTGTTGTCGACGTTTATTTAAACGTCAAAAAATATTTTAATAGAATAATAAACGTCGCCAAAAAAATTGAGTTGATTGAACCACTGGAGAAAAATTTATCAATGAATTCCTGGCGTTTCATATATAAAGCCTGGTTATGTTAACTTTAAAAGGGGATTTTAAAAAGTCCCAGGAATAAACTCAAATGTTTGCGGCGTCTTTAGAATAAATCTCGATTATACTAACTTTAAATGGGATTATATAAATCCTGGAAAAAAAATATGCGGGAAAACCAATTCTTGTTGTAGTATATATTTCCTACTAGCATTTGGGTGCAAATTAGAAAAAAAAAATTCTCAAATTGGAAGGAGTTAATTTGCGAAGAGGAAGAAGTGTAACCTGTGAAAACGTGATTATTGAGAAATTAGGAAGATGGGTAATTTAGTCAGGGGTTATGATAATTTGTTAAGAGTAACTAAGGTACACTAATAATGTGAGTTGGCTTCACTTATTGAGTTTACACCAAATAAGTATTGCTTTTGTTTTAGTAGTAGTAATAGATGCAGTCATCATATTCAAGGCAACTTAATTACCTCAAACCGAGCTCGTTGTAAGGCTTTGCTGTTTAAAATGAATAGTTTTATTTTTGTAATTTTCTAATCGTTTCAAAGCTTTAAAAGTTGAATTAATCAAATATAATTTTTCTTGCTCTATCTCAGAGTACCTACTCTCTCTTATAATATTTATTACTTTGTGGTTGTAGCGTAAACACTGAAGTTAAAGAGGACTCACGTACGCTTTGTGGAACTGTTACAGCATTTAGGGTAATTGATACATTTTTTTTTCAAAATTAACTCTTCACATGCACATACTCCCTAGCTATTTATAATTTTGAAAGTCTAACCTACTCTAAGCACTTCCACTTGATTTTCTATTTTTCAATTTTATGCTTCTCTCTTAAAATAAATTAAGCATTGCACACGCATACTTAAAATTCAAAATTATGTTGTAATCCTTAAGACTAATCCAAGGAACTTGAAACCTTATTTATTCCTCAAATGCCTTTACTTGTGTCCTGGCTCGTTTGGAACTTGAAACCCAATAGAAAACTAGGGCCGCGTATTATGTACACTCATTAATTATTTGAATGTATACCGCATGCACCTTATTAATGAGCTTAAATTTGCATAATCGGAAGTCAAAATTAAAAAAACCAAAAAGTATAATCAAAATAATCACATAACTAATCTTAAAATTGTCATAACTAAAGCAAAATTGAATAACCAAAAGCTAATGATTTTTTTAATATTTATATAACCAAATGATAACAAAACTTATTTATGTACCAAAGAAAGGACATTAATATACATTTGATTGGGCATAGCTCCATGGAAGTGAAGGAAAGAAAAGTACTCCACCAGCTAAGATGCCTAGCTCATACAATTATACATCGGCAAAAAGAGTGACTAAAAAGGAAGCTGACTGCCAAAAGAACACATCTATTTTCATTGTTTAAAGTGTTCTCACTACAATAAATTACTTACTTCTTTGCAGCAAATTTGTTCAAAGAAGCTATCTGTCAATTAGACTCAATTTCCTAACACTTCAAATCTCTCACTCCCTCAAGTATGGGCAGAAAATCATTAAATGTAAAAAAGCAACCCTTCCTTATTTGCTAATTCAACCTATATTGATGCTCTGATCTTTATAAGTTACTTCTCACCAAACTATCTTTGCTTGATTAAGTACTACCTGGTTCCTTATCAGCCTGATATATAGTGCATATAATAGAGTATTCCAAATTAGTTTCTTGAGATCAATTACGATAACAATTCCTAAATCTGTAACAATTTAAGTGAACTACTAGCTCAATAATTTAAATAAATAACCTAATAACATAGTTCAAAATGCTTAGGCATAAGTTATTAATAGTAAACCACTAGTTTCTTTATATACTAGAATTAAATTCTATTTTTTACCAATATGAGATGAAGTATCACAATATTTTCTACTAAAAAATGTGATGTCCTCATTGTGTCGCCTAAGTTCTTCCTTTGGTTGGCATTGTTGATAGCAATCCATTACCAATCATATAGCAGCATATTAACATGCACAGAATATACAACATCGAAACATCTATCTCTATTCACAGCTTCTACTTCTCTATTCCCAACACTACGAAATTTACTGCGAGACAAGAGTTAGTTTTGATACTATTTGTAACAATCAAAGTAGACTACTGACCCAATAAATTGAATACAAATCTAACAACGTGATCTAAAATACTTAAACCTAAGTTATTATATATAAGTAGTTGTACGTAAGTTTTTTATATGCTAGACTTAATTTCTATCTTCCATTAATGTAGGATGTGATGTTACAAAATTTCCAAGCCAACGCTGAAATAACCAACTGCGTGCACATTTTTGATTGATTATGGGCGCATATTATTGGAATTTTCACTATCTTTAAATGCAAATAAAAGCAAACATTCACGCGCACAAATAATGAGAGAGAAAATATGAAACATGTATATGCTTCAATCCACACTGACCTACGTCCAAAAGAAAGAGAGAGAGAGAATAACCACAGAGATTACAAAAATCATACTAAAAATACCCAAAATTCTGACGCTCAAAATTTAGACCTTGTAATAAATTCTATTTTTCCACTCAAATGTGATCTCGGTGCTCCTGATATTTTTTTTTTCTCTATCCATTTTATTCACTCTCCACATATTTACTAGTATTTCTAAGATCTCTATTTATAAATAAACTCAACATATATCAATACCCATATAATTAGTAAACTTTACAAATATTAGACTTCTAGTAAATTTGTGGCTCCACTATAATTCAAATAGATGTAAATAAAATCATACTTATATAGATTTTACATAATACAAGACATACACTCACCAATCTTCACCTTATCTTAAAGCCTACAAATTACCTTGAAGATAACTAGTATCGATGTTGATTCTATCATTCGTCGTCGATTCACGTAACTTAAACTAGCATGACCACCTCTACATCAGAGATGCCTAACACCTAATCGTCGAGATGTATGTCATGACTCTGCCTCTCTTTACTTTGTGCACACGCCTAGAGTCACTGCCATGGATTCAACCTCATTTTTTTATCGTGCAACTTAATCTTTATCCATATCGAACGAGACAAAAAAAAAATATCCATACTCCAATCTTCTATGACTTTCAGTTGTCAATTGTTGGCTCTGATATTACTAGTTGAGATTTTTTAGCATAAAAATGAAAGCAAATTTTCATGCACAAATAGAGAAAAAAAAATACGAAAAATTTACATAGTTCGACCTACATCGTCATACATCTATGAGCGGAAGAGACAATATCTAATAGTAGAGATTAAAATACAAAATAAAAATATTCAAAAATTCGACACTCTATTTCTCACTCAAATGTCACCGTGGCTCTCTTAGTACTTTTTCTTCTCTCTCTACATTTATACTCTAATCTGTTGATTCACTCTCTACACATCTATTAGAATTCTTAAAGTTTCTATTTATTGACAAACTAAAATAATTTTAGTTATCATACAATTAGTAAACCCTCCACATATAATAGAGACTAAAATAAATATAACTGTAACATAAAATTAAAATAACTAAAATTAGATGCACAGTATAAAATTTGTTGAAAACCAAGCGCGCGCACGTACACATATATATATATATATCATTGAACACTTTGCCTGAAACACCACTATGGCATGCCAATGAGTCGAACTGAGCAAAAAATTATGGAATTTGTTCATTCATTTCCATGCAATTTGCCCCCAAATTGTCAGTTTTCTAGTAAAAGGAGTGTTTTTTTTAGATATTTTGCCAATCAAAAAAAGAACCTTTATTTTATAGCTTAATAACAAGTTTAAAAAATTAAACAAATCTACCTATAGCTTTTTATTTATACCTTTTGATTTTAAATAAACA
>JAOTRH010158310.1:0-12950 GCA_034768845.1 Heliamphora exappendiculata | reverse complement strand
CAAATACTCTAAGTCGGAAGTCATCAGGAAGTATAGCCCATCTCCGGGCAGTATAGAATAATGCATTTTTTGAAATATAATTACTCGGAATCACCCTTGCAATAGGAAAAGATGGGGGCTTATTAGCAACTCTTAGGATAAGACCGACCTTGTTAGACCAGATTCGAACAGCCTAGTTAGCAGACAATCAAGTAGATAAGATAAGAGAAGAGGCAATTGCTAAAGAAAAACGGAGTTCGAGGTTCAGGATGATGTATTATGGTTTGGACACCGACTACATGTGCCTAATAATGAAGAATTAAGTAGGCAAATTTTAGATGAAACTCGTAATTCAGCATATATGATGCACCCTGGAAGCACGAAAATGTATAGGGATCTGAGGAAAAGAACTAGTGGAGTGGTATGAAGAAAGATGCGACAGATTTTGTGGCAAGATGTTTAGTATGCCAACAAGTAAAAATTTAACACCAAAAGCCAGTATGATTATTACAACCCTTACCTGTACCTGAGTGGAAGTGGAAACACATCACTGTGGATTTTGTGGTTGGGTTACAACGATCACTGAAGGGAAATGACGTTATCTGGGTAATTGTGGATAGATTGACGAAATCAGCACACTATTTACAGGTAAAGATGACGTTCCCTATGAATCGGTTCGCACAATTTTATATTGATAAAATTGTTCGTTTGCATGGCGTACCAATTTTCATAGTATTCGATAGAGATCTGCGTTTTACATCCAGATTTTGGCCAAGTTTACAAGAGGCGTTAAGAACTACATTAAAGTTTAGTATAGCCTTTCACCCGCAAACTGATGGCCAATCAGAAACGACAATTCAACGTTAGAGGATATGCTCAGAGCCTGTGTATTAGAGTTTGCCGGAAGCTGGGAAGAACACTTGTCGTTGATTGAGTTCACGTATAATAATAGTTTCCAGTCGACTATAGGAATGGCCCCTTACGAAGTATTGTACGGCAGGAAATGTCGAAGTCCAATTTGTTGGGAGAAAGTTGGAGAAAAAAAACTACTTGGCCCTGAAATTGTGCAAATCACCACTAATAAGATAAAATTGATTCGAGAAAGATTGAAGCAGTTTCAGAATTGACAAAAAAGTTATGTGGATAATCAGAGACGCGATCTGAAATTTAAAGTCAGAGATCATGTATTCTTAAAAACATCTCCATGAAAAGGAGTTATGTATTCTTAAAAATAGCGTTGAGACATATGCACACAAAAAAAAATATAGGAAAGGAGGCTCCTGAGAATAAATTCTCAACAGAAGCAATTAAGCTTCAACGCAACAGTAACAGAAGAAGCTTAGAGCTTCATCTCGCCTGAAGCTTCGAATAGAAGCTCGCGACGCCGGCGCACAGCACCAGCCGCGCTCCCCCACCGCAACCACCACCGCCAGGTCCGCCTTCCAGCCACCACCGACACCATCATCGGCGCCGCCCCCACCACTTGTCCTCGCCGGCAACCCCCATCTCCGGCCACTCGTTAGACTACTGTCGGTCTCTCTTTCTCTCTCTCTCTCTCTCACTCACTCAAGCACACACAACCACTGTACCGCACCACCACCACTCACACACACCACCACCACAATCGTCAAGTTCATAGTCCCGGGCTCGTAGTCAATTGTAACTTTGTTTTAATTTTTTTAGTAAAAATAACAAAAATATAAATTTTTTTGTAAAGTATACGTCGATTGGGGTATACAGGATAATATATCCTTAACATGTACAGTTATGTTGGTTCATAGAAATAAATAATTCGAGATTGATTAATATAAATACTCTTTTGATTAAAATAAATCACTTCAAATTTCGGTTTCTAAAGAGAAGGTGTGACATTATACGTGGTTTTATGCATTTATAATTTTAGTTTATTTATGCATGATATAAGACAGAAATGTGGTCTTGTATGGTTTTTGAAATGTAAGACGAAAACGTTGTCTTATGTAATTTTAAAACCTAAGACGGAAATGTGGTCTTATAGGATTTTAAAATATAAGATGAAAATGTGGTCTTATATGATGTTGATACGGTGTTAGCCCTGGCTAACGAAGGATGAAAACGTGGTCCAATAAATGTTAGCCATTGGATGTACAGAAACGTGGTCCAATGAATGTTAACCCTGATTAACGATGCATGTGTGCGTGTGTGGGTATCAGGAGGACGGAAACATGGTTCTAACGATGCATGTGTGCGGGTGCGAATATTGGAAAGACGAAAGCGTGATCCTAACGATGCATTTGTGCGGGAGTATCTGAAGGACGAAAACGAGATCATGAAGAGGCATGTATTGCACGTGGTGCGTTAGGCGAATTGCATGGATTGCATGAGTTATCTTTGATTATTGAAAAGTTGTTGTTGGGGCTTGTGAGAGTATATATATATATATATATATATATATATATATATATGTGTGTGTGTGTGTGTGTGTGTGTACATGTTCTGCATACATATACCTGATGTTGTTTAGGTTCGTGGGAGTCGATGTATCTATATCTGTGTTGCATTAGTTGAGGGCTACTATTCCTTAGTAGAAATATAAGAAGATACATGGATTGCATGAAATGCATTGTAGGACAGATAAAACTAATTTCAAATTATTTTTAAGACTCGTGTGAATCGCAATCTAAAAATCGTTTTTAAATCATTTTTCAAGGCTCGTGAGTCAAAAATGATTTATATCATCGTTTTCCCTTACTTGTAAAACTTATTTTGAAATCTTGAAAGAAAATCTAAAACTGCACCCCGTTTTTCTAGCATGTTTCGCTTATATTGCATGATTGTCTAGTTTTTACTGAGTTTTGGATCACGGTGTGGGATTTAAAATATTTTTCAAGTACCGGTCACGCAAGTTGATCCGGAAGTGCTGGAGGGACGAAAGAGCGATAGTCTTTCTTTTTTCTCGTTTTGAACATGTATACTGTAACATATTTTTTGGTGTTAGAACTGCGTAATGTAAGCATTTTGATGATTATATACAATGCATGTATATTTATATTGAGAGTGTATTCTCGGGTTGGGTGTTATGTTTGATTGTTTATATGCGTTTTACGTGTCCTGGAGTTTGGGGCGAGACAATTCCTATTATTAATAATTCTTAATTTTAATTTTTTAATTAATTATTTTACTTAAAAAATTTCTCAACAAGTTAAAAATAAAAAATAATCAGGATTTGTTTAAAAAGAAAAACTTAAAATTAGTAAATAAGTCAGATTCTTTTTAATCTTTAAAACTTGTATACTTGATTTTATTTTTTATTTGTTAGGAGTTGAGATAGATAAATCCAAAAAAGAAAAAACAAAAAATTTAAAAAATTGAGGATTACTTTAAATCTGATTGTTATATGTATATCCCATTGGTTGATCCTTAACCTTTTCAAAATTTTGATACTAACACTCTTACTCTTTCTTCAAGTATGTTAAAAATAATTAAATTTTATTCAAATTACATGTGCCCTAAACGCTAGTATTATTTATATTTTCTGCAAAATCAGTCTTGCAAACTGCTCTCTAGGAGAGTTTTCTTCGTTTTTTTTTTTGTGGTTTAATGAACACTTTTAAAATTTTAACAAAAAACTTACCTTTCGTATGAAAAAATAGAAAATTGATTTTTTAAAATATACAAAAACGTTTAAAAAAACTCAGTTTTATCTAAAGATGTGATTTTTATTTTTAATGAATTTTCCTTACAATTGATTATTATTTTTTTATTTTTAAAAATCTTTCTCTTCATGAATAATTAAGAAAATAAACCACATTGTTAAAGAAATTTTAAAAAATTGTTCAAATGAGACAAAAAAGAAATTTCTAAAAATCTAACTTTTAATTGAAACCAAAGATTTGGTAAATTTTTAAAAAGTAAAAGTGGTATATTTGCAAAAATTAGTATCCATTGCTAAAAATTGGCATGCATAGGTCGCTACCATCCGCCATCACCTTTGGCGAACTTCCTATCTTCATTCATCACCTTTGTGAGTGACCATATTTGCCAAAGAAAAAAATAATAATATTCTATTTACACTTGCAAATAACCCCTTTACACCTACAAAGAAAAAAAAATTGACTTTTCCAAAATAACCCTTTCTTCAACAGACTAACTCTTCAACAGATGGCAACCCATCCGTTGCCATCTGTCACACCCATCCGTTGCCATCTGTCACCACCGCCCACCACGAACCCCACCCCCTCACTCCTCTCTCTAGCCATGGCTACACACCATCCAACCCTACCCCATCCTCTCCCATTACCGCCACCTCCACCTCTGTCAACACTACCAAGAACCCCTTCCCCCCCATCGTGCCACCTCTCTCCCTCTTCTCCCTCTTGTAGTCTCTCTCAACTCTTTCAATTCTAAAGCAAAAATCATAACTAGATCTAGGGTTTTGAAATTCTTCATAGAAAAAAAGGACGAGATGATGGGAATCAAAGGGTATATGAAAAGTAACGGAGACATCGTGAGTGAGAGGGGAGGGGGAGAGGGGCTGTCGGAAAGAGAATGAGAAAGGAGGCGGAGCGTGTGCAGTGGTAGAGGGCGTTGGAGGTGGCAGGGGAGGTTTCAGAGCGGAAGGGTGTGGGTGTGGGTGTGGGTGTGGGTGTGGCAACAAGGTCAGCGAATGACTGGGATGGAGGCAACAACAGCGAGTGGTTGCTGAGAGGCAAGGTTGAGGTGATAGAAGGGGTATTTGGGACCAATAAAAAATGTGTGAAAATAAAATTTTTAGGATTCAATAAAATCACCCAAAAAGGTTCTCCTCACGAAGGTTTTTTCCCCCAAAATACCCCTTCTTCAACCTTTTAACCCCAACCCTACACCCACCATCCACTGCCCCTCGCCGCCACCTCACTTATGCAAACAGAAAAATTGAGGCTATTTCTTTTCCTCTCTCCATTGTTACCCCTTGTCTCATCCTTATACCCAGACAGAACTCTGCTGCCAAGTATCACTAGGCCCAAAGACCACTGTAGGAAGAATATGAAACAAATTAAACCAAGCAACAGCATTCACTTTGAAAAGACAATGTTCACTCAATTTTATCAGTGTCCTCATCAAAGAGATAAAGGTATGGAACTAAAGATACACGTCCATTAAATTCTCCTTCCTCGTCATCGGTGTTCATCCCCGGTGGTTTCCAACCCATATGCAGCATGTAAACTTCGTCGTAGGCTTCGATATTCAATCCTGAAGCTAGAAACAACTCTACCTCATTTGCAAACCGATCTGCTCTTCCGGTTAAGAATGGTCTTGCCGCTTGAGAAACCAAGGCCTTGAAATTTTCTTGTTTTCTTTCAGGCATAGTACTAGGAGACTTTAGGTCATTTCTGGAACATAGTAGTGTTGGGTGTGAACAAAGTATTAACATTTATTTGAATACTTGTGAGTTTGAACGAAACACTTATCAAACTTCAGGAAGGTCAAAAAAATTGTGAAGTTTATCGAAACACAGTAATCTGCTTGAATTTAATGGTCTAACTCATATTTCAATTGACTTTTTTTGGCAAATAAGGTTCACGGTTACCTTCTGAAAAAGTCAATTACGCCGAGTATGTGATGGACTATAATTTCAACATCTTCCTCCTACACATGAAGAAAAGAAGAGGCCAATTACCAATTTAAAGAAATATATAGTTCCATTTCCAGAAAGGGTAATACAAAGCAACAAAGGTGCAGTCACTATAATATCTTGGTTGTGCAAAACAAAAGGGTGCAACATTCAACTCATAATTACCACATCGATACCATAGTTTGAACCACAAATGCAAATATTCAATAGGTAATTCCAAATTATGCACTAACTTTGAAAATGTGATGGAACTTCACAAGATTTCAAAAGAGTCAATATCAGAAGGAAAAAGAATACAAATATTGAAGAAAAAATACGACTAGTCAAAATAACTGTAGAGAAAATATAAAAAAAAGAGACAGAAACTAGAGAGCAACTTAGGGTTCTCTCCCTTATTACTAATATTTATATAGATAAAAAGGCCAAAGTCCAATAATATTCGTAAGGCAAATAATTAATAACTTAACACTCCCCCTCAAGTTGGCGTATAGATATTTCTAATGCCCAACTTGCATACAATAGGTTGAAACACTTTAATACAAAATCCTATAATAAAAATATCCGCTAATTGCTCCGTATACAGCACAAAGGACATATAAATCAAGCCCTTGCACAGTTTCTCCTTGATAAAGTGCCCGTTGATCTCTATATATTTTGTTCTGCCATGTTGCACAGGTTATGAGCAATGTTGATAGCAGCCTTATTGCCATAATAAAATTTCATAGGTCCATCACCTTTAATTCCCAAGTCTTTTAATAGCACTTGTAGCCACATTAGCTCACAAATGTTGTGGGCCATGGCCCTATACTCCGCTTCAGCACTCGATGTAGCTACTACTGTTTACTTTTGGTTTCGTAAAGTAACTAGATTCCCTCTTACAAAAAATACAATAGCCAAATGTAGATCTTTTATCATCAATAGAACGAACCTAGTTTGCATTCATAAAAGCTTCTAACTTCACTATCTCAGATGACCATGATTGGAGAGCATAATTCCCTTTCCTAAAGCAGACTTAAGATATCTCAAAATATGATAAACAACATTTAAGCGTACAGCACGAGGATCGTGCATGAACTAACTAACAACCCCCACAACATATGCAATATCTGATTTGGTGTGAGATAAGTATATCAATTTCCCCACAAGTCACAGGTTCTCCATCACCACTGATAAAACGATCTTTAGCCTTCATAAGCGAATCTACTAGTCGACAACCTAAGATGCTTGTCTACTTTAAAAGGTTAAGAATATACTTTCTTTGGGAAATAAAGATGCCTTTATCTAATCAGGCAACCTCAATTTCAAGAAAATACCATAACAACCCTAGATCCTTCATCTCAAACTCTTTAACTAGACGTATCTTGAGATGGGAAACATCCTCTGCATCTTTGTCTCTCACTACTATGTCGTCAACGTACACAATAAGAATTGTGATCTTATCATTACCTTGCTTAATAAACATACTATGATTTCCATGACATTCTATACGCAAATCTAAGCATGGCGTTGAAAAATCTATCAAACTGGACTTTAAGAGACTGCTTTAGCCCATATAGAACCTTTTTCAATTTATAGACCTTCCCTTTAGTTGCATGGGACGAAAAACCTGGTTGTACATCTATATACACCTCTTCCTCTAGTTCCTATGGGAGCAAAGATTTCCTGACCGTCAATCCCATAACTCTAGGTAAAGCCCTTAACAACCAGTATAGCCTTATATCTCTCAACAGACCCATCAGCCTTCTACTTTACCTTGAACACTCATCTGCAACTCACTAGTTTTTGCCATTATGAAAAAAATATTAACTCTCAGGTGCCATTCTTTCTTAGAGTTGTCATCTCCTTAACCATAGCCTCTTTCCACTTGAGATCTGCAACAACTTCCTTCCAATCTTCTGGATCGATATAGAGGATATAAAATAGACAAAGGCATGATATGAAAAAAATAAGGAGTCCTAAGACAAATTGTGATATAGGATATTGTGTACACTTCCCAACTCCTTTCCTAAGAGCAATAGGTAGATCACAATTATCAAGAGTAACAGTTAAAGATTCATTAGCAGATGGATCAATAGAAGAGTCTGAAATTGGAGACGGTTATGGTAACTGGCAAGGTAGTAGTAGCACACAAGCTGTCTGATCCTTCAGACGTTAAGAATAAGTTTACATATCAGTTCTATCTAACCATCCACTACCTTGCTCATTTTCCCACTCACTAGTTTTTTCTTTCTCCTCCTCACTACGAGTAATTTCTCCCTGAGTACAATTAGGAAACAACCCTTGAGCCTCCAGATCTAGATTATCTGACATCAACAGCAACTCTTCCTTACTATGAGGCTCCCCTAAAGAGATGTCTTCAGTAGAGGGGAAAAAGCTCTATTTCCCAGAAAGTGACATCCATATCGAAGAACAGCTTGTGGGTAGCAAAGGAAGATGGATTTAAAAGCTTTAGGATCCAACTTCCCAACTAATTGTTTGGGATCATGAACAAAACTAGTACACCGGAAAATCTTGGATGGAAGAGATGAAACTGAGCGAGACCTAGGAAGAAAATTCAAAGAAGTCTTAATCTGAAGGACACTAGAGGGCATGCGATTAATAAGATATGCAACCGTAAGAACTACCTCACTCATTTATGAACATTCATAGTGAAGAGGAGAGAGCGAGCCACCTCAAGAAGATGGTGATTCTTGAGTTCAGCGACTTCATTTTATTCAGAGAGTGCAAAGATAACCGGTTTGAAAAAGAAATGCCATGATCCTCCAGGTAGGCTCTAAAAGCTCCATTTATATACTATGTCCCATTATCACTTTGGAGAACCTTAATTTTGGTGCCAAATTAGGTACTCACCATCTTATGAAAGGTTTTGAAACCAAAAAAAAAAAAGTTTACATTTAGTGCGAAGTAAATACGCCCAAGTAGCACACGAGTAACAATTAATAAAAATGACAAACCAATAATAACCAGAAAGACAAGTGACAAGTGAAGGACCCCAAACATCTGAGCGAATAATCATAAAGGGTAAATCACTGTGTCTACTAATGGAAGGATAATAAACATATTGTTTATGCTTGGCAAGTCATATGCATCACAAACAAAACTACTTCTTAAACAATGCTTAACCAAAGCAGAAAAAAGCCTAGCTAAAATCCCAAAGGATGGGTAACCAGACGACAATGTCACTAATGTTACTGATGTAACGACGATGTCACGATGTGCGCTACCACTGCCAATCGTTCTTCACGTCACCAGTTCTTGAAACACAATTTATCGAAAAAAAACTTACTAAATAGTTTAAAGAACTAGTAAGACTACTAACAAACAATATGTTAGTAAAAATTTTGGAATGTAGAAAACAAAAGAAAGAAAAATATAAGGAGAGCGATTAATGAGGCCTTTGCCAGATACAGAAGATAAATACTCATTTTCCACTCTTAATTTATCTTAGCTAGAGCAAGTAGAGTAAGACGAGAACAAAGAAGAAGATGCAGTTATATGATCAATAACATGAGTCAATGATCTAACGAGTATGAGAGGAGGAAGCATTAAGTGCAATGGAAGGGATACTTGAGTGAGCAAAGTTAGAAAAAGAAGTAGATAAAAGAGTCGGGAAAGTGGAGATGCCAACCCTGGCCATAAGGCGCCTAAGAGTTTGTAACTCCTCTTGAGAAAGAGGGTTAGTGTCACTGGATATGCCTATAGAAGTCTTAGAGACGTGGACTTGAGAACGTATAGGACCACTATAACCACCACCACAGCCCTGAGAGGGATGACCATGAAGCTTTCAATAGTGCTCGATAGTATGATGAGTCTTGCCACAGTGCTCACAGTGGTCCCAGTGGAACTTCTAGAGTTCCACGCTTCTGCCCAAACTTGGAATAACCCCACTTGCCTAGTCATAGGGTAGGTATAACTGCTTAAGGCAAAGTGCTCCTGGCTAGGAGTAGGCACCATGGCATAACGCTGACTTTCCCCTTGTTGAACATGAGCAAACGCCTGTCTCAAGGTAGGGAACGAATTACGACCCAAAACCTGACACTAATATGATCATACTCTATATTAAGGCCAGCGAGGAAGTCATAAACATATTTCTTTTTTACCATCTTCTGAAACGTAGCAGCATCTGTAGTACAAACTACCTAAAAACTCTGTTAATAATCAATAAACTAGCCAACTCAGCATAATAAGCCACTAGACCTATCACGCTAATCCAATCCACTGATCTTCTTCCTCAAGTCATTAAACTGGGCATCATTACATGTCTGAGAATAAGTCTGAGCAATTGCGACCACATCTGATCTGCAGTATCTAATAGTAAAAAGTTAGGACTAATAGAGCGTTGTATAGAATTCAACAACCATGACATAATAACAAAGGCATTGTCTTCAATCCACCGTTTGCAAACAGGACCTCTGTAATCGGCTGTTCAGCCTCACCAAAGATATACCCAAATAATCCACGAGCAGCATGGCCAAACTACAAGCCCAGGACCAAATCAGATAATTACTATCATCTAACTTAACAGGGATAATATGAAGTGATGGGCTATCACTAAGAGGCCATAAACACCTCAGGCAGGTTTTCTCGGTAGCACCAAAAGGCTTACAACTATCTGATATGACCACAAATTACTCAGAACAAGTAGTGGCAGTCCACAAAACAAACATAGAATAACCAACTCTTCAAAGGAGTCAAATCAAAGTGGTGATATGCAGTAAAGAGAACCAAAAAGAAATTAGAACATTAAGAAGAAATCAAATCAGCACATACCATCCCAAAACAATCCCAAAACCATAACACATACATCCAAACTCAGTCGCAGCCAATCAGTGCAAACCCACCATAAATCCTAATAGCCACTTGTTTGAGTGCAGAAAACAACCTTCGATGGAAAAAACAAGCTTGGTCGAGCCTCCTACTACCCTAGTCGCACGGTCGCACCCATGAAAGCTGTTGCAGCCATTAAATCTCGCCAAATAAACGACAATCACAGATTGTGAAAAGTAGGGTGAAAAACTCCAAAAATAAACAAAAATGGGAAAATACATCATACGAAGGAGAAAAAATCTAAAAAAATTATAACTTAGCATCTACGAACCAAGTCGATTATCCCTGTAATTTTTTTTAGAACAACAAAAAAATAAGAAGAAAAAAGAAAAGTAGAACAGGAGGAATGCCTTTTACAAGATCTTGCTCTGATACCAAGTTAGAATAACTATAGAGAAAAAAATAGAAGAGACATGAAAACTAGAGAGATAGCGATAAGAAATGAGAGAACAACTAAGAGAGAACAACTAAGGGTTCTCTCCCTTATCACTGATAGTTATATATAAAAAGATCAAAATAGAATAATACCCTTAAAGAAAATAACTAATAACTTAACAAGACTTCACTCGTATATAGTTTTTTGTTTGCAGGAGTACAAATTTTCTAAAAGGGAGATTGTTGTCAATGATGACATGTAATATATAATTGAGATTTCAAGACTACACGAGAGAGGACAAGAATCTTATGTAGAAATGAAGACGACAGTATCCCACCTTTTTTGTCCTGTATTACAGCTGGCACCGACATAATTATTAAACAAATAGTTAAAAGTACATTACAGCTGTAAAAAGGGAATCTTTTTTCTACCTTATTTTGAATTTGAAAATAGAATCCGAGGTAACAGGGATATTATATCCCGCCAAATAAATATATTAAATAATAAATTTAATAATTATAAATAAAATAAAATAAAAATAAAATATTCACCTGGAGGGAAAAACTTCCGTTGAAAGTTTAAATTATTCTCCTCGAAGAGGAATAATTCCTATTTAAGCATCTTTTCTTTTTTCAAGTGGCATTTCTGATATAGATGGCATCCAATGTTGTATATTCCCAACTATACAATCACGTGATTCTGCAGTTAAAATAAAAAGAATATATTACTTTAATAAATTAATATTATAGATGTGATCTAAATTGAAAAAATAATTTTCAATTGACGTGACCCCTTAATAGTAGAATTTGATTACTATAAATTGAGTATCGTAGATTGTCATTGTCCCACCACAATGGATCCTCTATTTGGAGAGATTTTCCCACATCTACCTACTGATCTCCGTTGTGAAATAAAAAAAAAATATTTCCATAATTATGTGGAGTCTTCCCACGACTACCGATTTTTTCGGGAGGAGGAAATGCTAAGAGACATTGTTCGAGGTGCTTTACGAGGAATGTACACGTGGTCACTGAAGTACGAAGCCCACTGTCTTGGAGTCTTCTTCCGTCGCCTGTTGGAAAGAGGAGACAGTGAGCGCGTAGTGCTAAAAGGGGAGCTGTCCCATAAGATAATGGAGGACATTGCATGGAGTACAGACAATACTCCCCGTGATTATGGAGGGTACTATATAGACTCGTTACTTGATTGCATGGAGGTCGTCAGAGATGCCATGCGTCGATGAGTCTTCTCAGCTTATGACATAGTCATTCTCCCTGAAGAATCCATTGTTCAGTTCACCACGGAACCCACCTCTGTTAATGAGGTCGTTGTTGGTCCATTTGGGATATTTGGGGTCTCACAGAAAGAACCCAATGTGTCAATGATTAAGTAAATGCAATAAATTTTATTTTTCTTTCATCTTGGTCTATTATTTTACTCCACCGTCGCATGATAACGTTAATACCCCATCGTCCTGTGTATCCCAACCCCAATGGGTTCGTCAGAGTAAATATTAATCACATTTAGTAACTTAAATGTTTAGAAAAAAGAAATAAAATTTAATATATTAATTTATGCTTCGCAGAGATTCATTCCCGAAGGGTTTAACATGGTTCACGTTCCCCCTTGAATAGATAATTACTAACGGTGTAAAGTAGTTAAAAATAAAAATAATTAACATCTTTATTTATGCCTCGCAGAGTTTCATCCCCCGAATGTTTAACAGGGTTCACATCCCCCTATGAATAGATATTTAATAACAAATTAAATAGTTAAAAAAAGAAAATAAAAATAATTAACATCTTAATTTATGCCTCGCAGAGATTCATCCCCCGAAGGGTTTAACAGAGTTCACATTCCACCATGAATAAATATTTAATAATAAATTACAAAATTACAAAATAAAAAATACTTAATAACTATATTTATGCCTCGCAGAGTTTCATCCCCCGAAGGGTTTAACAGGGTTCACATTCCACCTTGAATAGATATTTAATAATAAATTACAAAATAAAAAATACTTAATAACTATATTTATGCCTCGCAGAGTTTCATCCCCCGGAGGGTTTAACAAGGTTCACATTCCCCCATGAATAATTATATAAAAAAGTTTACCAAAAATATAATATAAAAAGAAAATATAAATCAACCATCATGGAATTCCATTTTCAACCT
>JAOTRH010158299.1:0-12952 GCA_034768845.1 Heliamphora exappendiculata | reverse complement strand
ATTCATAGATTCTATCCCCTCTCGCAGCCAGCACATTAAATAAATAACAGTTGTGCTACGTTTACAGAAAACAAATCACACAACAGGGGTGCTTGGCAAAAATTTTTACTATAATTTTTAGATTTTTGTTATTAATTTTAGTTATAAGTTATAATTTATTTTAAATACTTACAATTTTTATTACAAAATATAATTTTTTTTAATTCAGTTATAAATTATAATTTTTATTAAGTACTCATAATTTATACTATAAGTTATAATTTATAAGCTACTAATTTTAATAATTTCAAACACTACCAATTAATCACTGTCCCAACCACATATAAAAGCTGAGACTCTTGTCGATTTAGACAAAAGCTGAGACTCTTGTCGACTTTTACCGGTATGGGTGATCATATATGTGCAAATAGTATATTTAAATAAATAAATAAATAACTTTAAGCTAGGAAATATCTAACAAAAAAGTGGGGAAAATGCTAAGAAGGTGTGATAGTTACATGATTGTGATGGGAGTGGAAATTGCAAGGATTTGAATTATCTGCACCGAGGATTGAATGGTAGGTATAGTTGAGACGTGTGGGACTTATTTTCTTTTGTTTATTATTTGTTTTATTATTTTTAATATATAGATCAGTTATGTTAAAAATTAAATTAATTAATTTTTATTAAGTGATTGAACGACATATTTGTTTTAATAAAAAATGAATAATAATTGGACAATACTGATCTTATTTTAAACACAAATATGATTTATTTATGTATTTGATGATATTTAATTAATTTAATTTTTTTTAATCATGTTCTTTACGTTTAGAATAATACAATTAACAGTTCAAATTATTAAAATAACATTGAAGTAGATTGTACGAATTCCAATTGCACTCGGCCACTAATATATTGGGATTACGGATAAGCTTTTTTATGTGTTGGGGCTAGAAAAAGTAAAAATTTACTTTACAGGCAATTTATATGTATACTAGGAATTGAGCCACGTGCAAAGCACGTGATAAAAATGGGCCCATTTGCAATAAAAATGAGAGAATATTTTTATAAAATATGTACATACACATTTATTTTAACAATATGTTAATTTTAAAAATAATTTGGTTATTTTATTTGACACACATGTATATTTATATATGTATACTTTATTATTGATATGCAATTAATTTAATTTTTTATAAAGATGATTTTGTCAACGAGTTCTATAAAATAAATCGCATAGCTATGAAAATAAATATAAGATGTATTTATAACCATATACATTGAGGTCCTATTTGGCTACCGAGGCATTTTATCTATAAACGCAAAAAAAAATTAATATGGTCCGTTTGGAAAAAAATAAAAATAAAAAGTTAAAAAATTAAATTAAAATACTAATTCTTAAAATATTCTATCCGAACTTTTACCACTTTTAAAATATGATAAATCTATAATTCATAACCTATTTATTATAATTACCAATTATATATAATTGTTATTTTCAACTATATAGAAAAATAATATTATCCAATTTAACCAAAAAGCAAAAATATCTGACTTTTTACCTAAACAACCAACTTAATTCAAAACATAATTTTATCATAAAATTTAATTTTTTATGAATCAATCTCAAGCTTATATTGATGATCCGAATCAAATTTTAAAAACATATTAAAAAGATCATCAACGTGAAAAGATTGATTGATTGGATATCTATCAATATAATATTTTAAAATATTTATTTTAATAGTATGTTTAATTTTTAAAAAAAACTATTTATTTTATTTATAATAAATATATTTAAATAATTAAATATTAATATCAAGTTAATTTAATTTTTGTATAAATGATTTTTTCAAAAAATTCTATAAAATTAAAAATAAAATTATCAAAATAAATATAAAATACATCTATAACAATAATACATTAAATTAAGTGTAGAATAATAAAAATTCCTTGTCCTACAAAATGTAAGCATGAAACTCCTAACATGCTATCAATTTGCTCTTTATTCTGTACTGTAGAAAATATTATTTTATTATAAAATTTAATTTTTATGAGTCCATCTCAAGCTCATATTAATGATTTAAACCATTAATTTTAGATAGCGTATTAATAAAATCATCTTTGAAAAAAGATAGATTGATTAGATATTCGTAGATATAGGATCTGATAATACTTATTTTAATGGTAGGTATAATTTTAAAAATAAATTATTTATTTTACTTAAAATAAATATATTTAGATAATTATCTATTAATATCGGATCAATTTAATTTTTTTCATAAATGATATTCTTAATAAGTTTTTTAAAATGAACGATATGGTTATCAAAATAAATATGAAGTATATTTATAACAATCATACATTAAAGAATACTATTTATAAAGGCAAACATTGCTCTTTATTTTTAGGGTCTAAAATATTCTTTTACCATAAGTTTAATTTTTTTTTGTGCACTTAAAGTTCATCCTGATAATTCGAACCGTTTATTTTGAAGAAAACATTAAGAAGATCATCTATTTAAAAAATTCCACTAATTGTATGTATTATTTAATAAAAACATATGACAAATAACAAAAAATCCCAAACCATAAATATCGAAGAACAAAAAACCACTCACCTTGAGGACAAAACCGTCATTTAGTCAATGACAAAAGTGGGTTGAACAACCCACATTTTATATATATATATAGTCAATGTTTAAGCTATAGAGTGGGTATTTAATATTGTTTAAATTAATAGTTTATAAATTGTAATTTATAATAGTAGTTATAAATATTTGGTAAATATGTTATAATGTAATTGAAGTAAAAGAGAAAAAAAAAATTTATAATTTATAAAACAAGTTGTGAGTGTTTAAAAAAAATTATAAATTATATTTAAAATTAGTAGTGAAAAGCTAAAAGTTAGCTAGAGAAGTGACGCCAAACACTCTTATAGTTCGACATATCTAAATTGTCTATTAATTTTTTTTATTTTTTTCATGAAAAAATTTGTACATATCTTGTTGGAAAAATGAGTTTTGAATAAAATTAAAATATGATTTTTAACTAACTTTGAAATTAATTATCTTTGTGTTGGATTAAACTTTTTTTATGATTCTAAATTCTAATTTGTTTATCTCCATGGGTAGAGTAATAATGAATTTTGTGGCATTCAAAACTATTAATGTGTGAATGAAAAAATTTACTCCAAAAGTATGCCATTGAAATTAACAAAATGGTGAGTGTCCAAATAGGTATAAATGAGTTTCCAATCTTACATTAATTAGGAGAAAATTGGGTGAGTGGCTTATATAAGCCAAGTTAAACCTAAGGTGTGTGCCCCTTGTGGGTACCTAGTTTTGTAGATGGGGGAAGACCTACCCAACGGGGAGTTCGACCCAAACCCCACGTACATGCTGTCGCCGTCGTCGCCCGCCCCTCCGAACAACCGGTTGGGGCTCGGGTTCGGGCCGTGGGTTGACCCTTATATTTTGCACAAAAATTATTTAATTAAAATTTAAAATTTAAATTAATTACAGTTACCGTTATATTTGTCGGACCGAACCGTTGGAGGGTTCAAGACTGTTGGAGTAATTTCGAGCCGATTCGTGCCTGTTAGGCGGTCCAACCGCCAGGCCGAACCGATGTGGCACATGTTTGGATTAAGGCGAGCAGTCGCCATTAATGCCTATAAATAGGTCGATTCAGACCCATTTTCAACATCCATTTTTTCTAATTCTCAATTGCCGAAGCTCTGCTTCTTTCTTCTGCATTCTCTCTTAAGTTTTTCGAGAAAGTTCAAGTAGATCGAGGTTCGCTGTGTGTGCAGTTTGTTGTGCTTCTACTGCACACGGGGATCGTTTTATCTTGGAGGTAGACGTCCAATCCACCGCAAGCACCAAAGCGGGGACGTAATCTGTCTTAAGGAGACACCGTCGAACGTTGGACTCGATCCCAAATTTATGTTACGTAAGATTATATTTTCTTTTGGTTCTATTCTACCTTTTACAGTTACAGTATTGTTTTCGTTTTCTTAATTAACATAGTATTTTGTTCTTCCTTTATGTTTCATTTCGGAGTTTTTATTTTTGATTCAAATGTTTAATTCTGTTTCTATTCTGGTTTACAAAAAGTGTTCGTTTGTTATGCATATTAAATCTGTTTTATTAAATTTTGTCTATCAGTATTTTTTTTATATTGTTTTTAATTGCAGTTTTATTCTAAATCTACTGTATTTTTTTGTATCTCGAAAAAATAGATTATATTAATTTTGTTTTAATTTTATTTTGAAATTAGTTTCAGATTGTTTTAATTTATTACTGCTTTTGCTACTGTCAAAACCAACATATTGTTATTTTATAAAAATCAAAACCAACATATCCTAAATATATTTTTTCTTAGAATAAAGTAATTATAATACCCTTAGGTCATGTTTGGAGTGTGAGATTACAATATTGGATTGGACTATTAGTCTAAGAGATTTCCTAATCCTATATTTATTTACTAAAATAGTGGTGGAATTAATTATCCTCAATAACTCCCAATCCCATGGATTGGAAGATAATTAGTCATATGAAGAGGTGTGGGATACATAATCCCAGGATAATAAGTCACATGGACTAAATGTAAAATTATTTATTTACCCTCATATATAAATATCAAATTGACAGCTCTAATCATTTTCGTCTGCTCTCAACCTTCCACAATGCTCGATAACCCTAACCTCAAATATTTATTGATGATATGGGGTCTGAGTTCCCAAGGGTCTAGGGTCTAGGGTCAAGGGTCTAGGGGTCCCGGTGTCCCGGTGGTCTGAGGATCCTGGTGTCCCAATGGTTTAGAGGTCCCGGCGTCCCAGTGGTCTAGGGCTCCAAAGTCTTTGGGTTCCAGAGGTCCGGGACTATGGAGTCTCGGACAGGGACAGAAGGACTGTGGGACGAGTTGGGGCAAATGCCCCCACTGACTTTTTAATTTTTTTTTAAAATTTACATATATTTTATAAATTTACAAACATGCCCCCACTCGCCAGTAAATTTTATAACTCACCCACCCACACCCACTGACCCACGCCCACTGATCCGCAAACACAGCCTCTGAGCGACTGAGCCTCATCTTCTGCTTTTAGTCTTCTAGGGTTTACGCCGCCACACGCAATCAGGCGAGGCTCGCGAGGGTTTTCCTTCTTATATCTCTCTCCCTTCTCGTCGGCGTCGGCGCGAACTCGCGAACTAAGCATCGTTGCATCATCGTCGCTCGCCCCCTTCCCTGGTCGCCGCCGTTCGCCACTGTGCCCCCTTCCCTGGTTGGTGTGGAGTGTGGTCGCCGCGCCTAAAGCCCTTGCTCTCGGCTCCCGCTGCCTCGCGTCGCTGTGCTGCAACGCTCTCCTGGAGGTATTCCACTGTCCCTCCGTCCTTGCCCATGATCTGTGTGCAGGGACAAAGCCAGGATTGTTGTTCAGTGGATAATATTTTTAAAATTGTAGATATATTTTTAAAACTATATATATAATGAGAAAATAAATAAATTAAACTGCTACTCAAAAGGTTCATATCTATTTATAATATAAAATTTAAACTTACAACTGATCACGACGATTTTTCATATTTTGAAAACGGTACATTATACTTTCATTTGAAATACTATTAAATATCTCTCTATCAATATATTTGATTTATATAACAATAACTGTTATATAAAGTTATATTATATATAACTGTTATATTTGACAATAACTGTTATATAAAGTTTTAAGCAATAACTATTATATATAACAACAACTGTTATATAAAGTTAAAAACAGTAACTGTTATATTTGATTCAACTGTTATAACAATTATTTAATGATGTCTTTTTTTTGTTTACATTATATTTAAAATTATAGAGAAATATTTTAAAAAACAGTTAAAATTTGAATCGTCATCTTCTACAATTCAAAGTGAGTCTTTGAAGAAAAATTATACATAATGTAACTTCCCTGATCTTCATGCTAGTTAAAGTGAATCTTTGAAAAAAAAATGTACATAATGTAATTTGCCTGATCTTCCTGCTGACCCTGCTTTACGACCTCGTATTTTAAATTATGATCCAAATATTAGAGACCAAGTTCGTAGAGCGTACTTATTGAAAGGTCCTTGTCAGCCTTGTCATCACAATTTTCCAAAAAGGCAATTTGGACAATCTTTTAGAAGGTTTAACCCTTATTGGTTCGATGAATTTGATGGTTGGTTAGAATACAGCATATCAAAAGATGTAGCATATTGACTTTGCTGCTATCTTTTCAAACATGAGATAGGAGACCAAGCAGGTGGTGATTCTTTCGTTGGCGAAGGATTTACAAATTGGAAGAAGAAAGAAAGATTGCAAACTCACATGGGAGGTGTTAATAGTACTCACTATCAAGCTTGGAGAAAATGTCAGGATTTGTTGAATAAAAAACAACATATTGAAACTATTATCTCCAAGCTATCTGATGAAGCGAAAGAAGATTATCGAGTTCGGTTGACTGCAACTGTTGATTGCATTAGATTTCTTTTGCGGCAAGGGCTTCCTTTTCGTGGGCGTGATGAATTCGAGCATTCAACTAATCAAGGGAACTTTCTTGAGTTATTGAAATTTCTTACAGAGCAAAATAAGAATGTCAATTGTGTTGCACTTAAAAATGCTCCTAAAAATCTTAAGTTGACATCTTCTGATATCAAAAAAGATATTGTTAATGCTGCAGCAATTGAGACAACCAATGCTATTCTTGCAGAGCTTGGTGATGGGTTATTCTCTATACTCCTTGATGAATCTAGAGACGTCTCAATAAAGAAGCAAATGGCGGTTGCTTTGAGATGTGTTAATTAAGAGGGATGTGTAGTTGAACGTTTTCTAGGCATTAAACATGTTATTAGTACTTCTGCTCTATCACTTAAGAAATCGGCTGAAGATTTATTTTCAACACAACTTAAGCATATATAGAGTGCGTGGGCAATGATATGATGGTGCTAGTAATATGCAAGGGGAGTTTAATGGATTGAAGACACTTATTTTGCAAGAGAATGGGTCTGCATATTATGTGCATTCGTTTTGCTCACCAACTTCAATTAGCTCTTGTGGCTATTGCAAAAAATCATATACACATGGCAGATCTCTTTTGGGTAGTTTTAAACATTGTTAATGTTGTGGGAGCCTCGTGCAAACGTCGAGTTCTTTTTCAAGAAAAACAAGCTGTTAAAGTTGTTGAAACTCTACATAATGACGAGACAACAAGTGGACATGGCCTCAATCAAGAACGTACTCTTGTTCGTGCCAGTGATACGCGTTGGGGGTCGCATTATGGGACTTTAATTAGTTTGATTGGTATGTTTTCAATTGTTATTGATGTGCTTGATGTGATATTAGAAGATGGGACCATTTCAGAACAAAGAGCAGAAGCATTTCGCCTATTGGATTCAATGCAATCTTTTGAGTTTGTATTTAATCTACATTTGATGAGAGCAATATTGAGAATTACAAATAATTTGTCGCAAGCATTATAAAGAAGAGATCAAGATATTGTAAATGCTATGAAATTAGTTCAAATATCCAAGCAACGACTTCAAATGTTGAGGGACAATGGGTAGAGTTCTTTAGTGGATGAAATTTCTTCTTTTTGTGGTAAACATCAAATTAATGTGCCTAATATGGATGAAGCATATGTTATTCGAGAAAAATCAAGGCAAAGAGCTCAAGAAATGGCAATTCTCATCACTATCGTATCGAGCTATTCTATACTGTCATAGATATGAAAATTCAAGAGCTTAATAACTATTTTAATAAAGTGAACACCGAGTTGTTATTTTGTGTTGCATGTCTAAATCCATTTGATTCATTTGCAGCTTTTGACAAGGAAAGATTAGCCCATTTTTTCGAATTATACCCAAAAGACTTTTCTGATATTGAGATATTAGCAATTTCTAACAAACTTGAGAATTTTATAATTGATGTACGTTCTACACTTGAGTTTTTGAATTTAAAAGGAATTGGTGATCTTGCTCAGATAATGGTTAAGACAATAAAAAATATAGGATACCCATTGGTTTACATGATTTTAACTCTGGCATTGATTTTACCTGTTGCAACTGCCACAGTAGAGATAGTATTTTCTACAATGAAGATTGTAAAGAACCATCTTCACAACAAAATGGGCGATCAATGGATGCATGATAGCTTGGTTGTCTATATTGAGAGAGAGACATTTAATAGTATTTCAAATGAAAGTACCCTGTACCGTTTTCAAAATAGAAAAAGTCGTCGTGTTCAGTTGTAAGTTTAAATTTTATATTATAAATGGATATGAACCTTTTGAGTAGCATTTTAATTTATTTTTTTCTCATTATATATATAATTTTAAAAATATATCTACAATTTTAAAAATATGCCCCTACTGAACAATAATCCTGGCTCTGTCCCTGGTCTCGAAGGTTCAGGGTCTTTAGGGTCTGTGGTCCCCGGGGTCTGAGGGTTCGAAGGTCCAAGTTCTCAAGGGTTGGAGGTGCTAAGGTCCCGGTGGTCCTGGGGTCCAGGACTACGGAGTGTCGAGCGTCCAGGGTCTTAGGGGTCCGATGTCCGAAGGTCCTGAGGGATTTTTGGGTCCAGGGGTTCGAAGGTATGGGGTCTGAAACTACGAGGCCTCAAGGGTTTGGGGGTCTCAGGGGTTTGGAGTTCAGGCGGTCCAAGGGTCCCGAGGTCTAGGAATACAGAGTTTTGAGGTTTTGAGGCCCTGCGAGTCTAGGGGTTCCAGGGTCCGGGCTATGGGGTTCGGGGTTCGAGGCTACGGCTTCTCGAGGTCCCGAATTCTTAGGTCCTAGGGGGTCCTGAGTCTTAAGGTTCGTGACTACGGGATCCTGGAGGTCTAGGGTCCGGGAGGTCTATTGTCTCAGGGTCCAAGGTCCTCGAGGGTTTCAAGGTCTGAGATCCTGGGGGTACGGGGGTTTTGAGAGTCCAAACGATCCTGAAGTCTGGGAACTACGAGGTCCGGGGATATATATATATATATAATGTGAAATTGAGCCTTAATAGATAGAGAATGATAAGATTGTTGTTATCACTACACAAGAAAGGAAAACAATGACAATTTACAAAAAAATGAATGCCAAATTATTCATATGGATATTTTTGTCATCAAAATATTTATTTTATCTAATTTTTACAAAAATAAACAATGAACTGGATTAAAATTAAGACATTTAATTCGAAAAAATTGATATTCTAGGACTCTTACTCTTAGGACATCTAATCCATACTAATCTAAGGACATCTAATCCATACTAATTTAGTCTAACAATCCAAATATTACCTTAATTAAGAATTTGAGTCTTAAAATTTAAAAATTGACTCATTATTGTAAACACTATAACTTAAAAATAAAATTAGGACATATTATACATTTTAACAAAAAACCCAAAAAAATTATCCTAAAAAAATTATCCAAAATAATATAACTTATTTTTTCCCAAGAAAATTTTAAACCTCCTAAAAATCATATTTTTTTAAACATTTTAAATTGGGGCGAAAGACGATTCTTTTCTTAGGCCTCTTCAAAACTGTTCGTCCCTATTTAGCATCTTTAATAAATTGGCTTTTTAATAAAAGAAAAATTAACTTTTAATTTAAATTGTTTGACATATTTAAAAAGTCCATTAACTTTTTAAAGAAAAAAACTCTATACTCATTCTAAACATTTATTTTTTTTAAAAATAAAATAATTATAATACTTTTAATTAAAAAGTCAATTATACTTTTACAAATAAAAAAAGCTTAAATTGGAAATAAATCCCATTTTAGAAAGATACTTGGGGATTAGTCCTTATTAAAAGTATTGTATTCCGTAAAATTCTTTTTTAAAATTTTAGATAAGAAAATGGACCCTTATACCCTTTATCAATTTTAATTAAGGTTATACGGTAAAAGGATATTTTTTTGAGTTTCAGAAAATCTTTTTGCAAATTACCGATCATTACTCTATTTTCAAATTACTCTATTTTCAAATTACTATTTTCGTTTTTCATAAAAACTTACATCTTTCAATTATTGTTTCTCTTTTCAAATTACTGTTTGTATTATGTTAAGAAAATGATGCTTGGTGAATATGTGGTATCATTGTATCATTATTATCAACTTGTAGTTACGGTATAATTTTCTGTAATTTACTGTGTCATCATATGTATTTCATGTAATCTGTAGTTAATGATTTATTTTCTACAATTTAATGTATCATGGTTAGTGAGATCATGTAAAAAATGATGCATAGTTAGTGAACATGTAATATCATTGTATCATTATGATCACTTTGTAGCTAATGTATCACTTTCTACAATTTACTGTATCATCTTTTGCAATTCACATGTTTGCAAAAAATAAAAATTTTCATTGCAGAAATTAACAACCTGCTATTAGAATCGTGGATGAAAAGAAAAAATTAAACTTGAAAATGCATTAAATTGCAAAATAATATATTAAAATGTAAAATAAACTTAAACATGGCGTTAGAACATTCATCGAAAATCGAAGCTTTCGGTAGAATACTAGAACATTCATCGAAAATGGAAGTTTTTAATGAAATACTAGATTTTTTGGCGTAAAAGGAAATTAGTTCGTCTAATATTGAAGCTTCAAAGTGAAAATAGAATCTCAATATTCGGAGTTAGTTGTTTGTACTGAGAAGCACAAAAATAGTTCAGTAAGGATGTTTTTGAGAAATCAGTTCAAATTAGAACCTATCACAAAGTTAATTAATCTAATTTTATGATATAATAATAAGAGAAACTTTAAAATATGACTTAATCCCGAATTACCCTAAAAAAATACCGTGCTATTATTTTAAACACTACAATTTAAAATAAAATAGTAAGAACATATTAGATATTTTAATAAAAATAAAATAAAAACTATTCTATAAAAATTATTATCTCAAATAGTGTAACTCTTATTTTAAATATAAAAAAATAAAATAAACCTCCTAAAGTCAATTTTTTTAGCCATTTTAAACCAACAAAACAAAAGAAAAGCCGAAAGATATCATACAATGACTAAGAACAGCAAGTGAAGTAACAAAACCAAATGTTTCTATCATTGGCAAAAACCAAATCATATCCGAAGGCTTCGTGTGAGATAGTACTTTTTTGTTTTCAATTTCCCATCTGTTAGCTTCTTTTTTCTTTTTTTATAAACTTTTTGTAATTATCTCAATGAGAGAAACTGGTAAGTAAAAAAATCTTAAGAAATGAAAATAAATCACATAAAACCGGTGACTTATTTTGCCTTTTGTGAACTTATGAAAATATATCCACAATTTCTTTGAATAGCTTCACAGAAAATATAATTGCCCGAAATGTTTCTATCACTGGCAAAACAAAACCATACCCAAAATAGGGCTCGATTTTTTGTTTTTGTTTTTTTTCCATTTTTTTTTCAAAATTTCCATGTATTAGTTATTTTTTATTTTTTACTTTTTCTAGTTATCTCGATGAGAGAAACCGGTAATTAAAAATTCTTAATTTACTAAAAATGAGAATAAATAATATAAAATTTGTGACTTATCTATGAAAATATATCCACAATTTCTTTAAATAGCTTCACAGAAACACTCATTGCCCGAAATGTTTCTATCACCACAAAAACATAATCTTAATTTACTAAACGCGTCAAATGAGCTAAAATAAGTCAATAAATTAAATTTTATATTACTTATTTTTGTATTTAGTAAACTCTTTTTATATTTTGATCAAAATTTTTTACTTTTACGTTTATCTCATCTCATCTCATCAAGACGATACAAAAAAAAAAAACACTTTTTATATTTTGATCATAATACTTTACTTTTTCTGTTCCCCTCATCTAAACTATTAGAAAAAATAAAATATTTTAACATAAAGATGAAAAGAAATTTAGAAAATATAAAAATAAAATAAAAAACTCAGAATTTAGCCCAAACAAACCTGTATTCTTTTCCTTTTTTTTAATATATTGCCGCCTAACTTTTCTCTTTGCACTCTCTTCCCACAGCTTTTGCTCTTCTTCAAAGTCTTTTGCACAATATTTTTTTAAAGATTTTTTTTTTGAGAAGAGTGCCCCATCTAAAAAGCATAAAAGAATTAATTTCATGCTTTTTAAAAAAAATTCAGGCCCTATTATTATTTTACCGACCTAATATACCCCTCATTTTATTAAAATAGGCAACATTAGTTGTTTAGCTTTCAACATTAGTTGCATGGATCAGTCGTGTGTTCAGTGTCAGTGTCCAATGTCCAATGTCCAATGTCCAAAGCTACTGCTTTTGTCTACCCAAAAAAGTCCACATGATGAGCTCACCAGAGCGGACAAAAAGTTTATAACCACAAAAAGTGATATGCACACTGAAGTTAATAAGCATACGAAGCAAGAAAGACAGACTCAATATGCAAGAAAGAAAGACAACCCACGACTCAATAGAAAGACAGACTCATATCTTTGTTCAAATTCTTCACACGAGTGCTTGTAACCTGGTTTGACTCACCTTATTGGCCTAAATTCATTTGCTTCTTATTAGATGTAGACTGTGGAAGAGAGTCGTGGGCTGAGGAGAACCTCCACTGGAGTTGCTTTTGGGGAAGTCAACCCTAGACTTTCAGTCATATCAACCTGCAAGTCTGAGACAGTTCCAAATTCGAAACCATGAAGCAGCCTAGCCAACGTCAAGTGCAAGACCTAGGGTGCAAATGTGATCCCTGGGCACATCCTCCTGCCAGATCCAAATGGTATAAATTCAAAATGCTGACCCATTACATCCAATTCTACATGATCAACGAGAAACCTCTCGGGTTAGACCAAATGTTTGGGTCACGCTGCAACTTCCAGAGGTTAACAAATAGCTGTGTGCCAGCTGGAATGCGGAAGCCAGATACGGTGCAGTCTTCCATGGCTTTATGCGGCAGTCCCAAAGGTCCGGCTGGGTATAGTCGTAATGTTTCCTTAACAATGGC
>JAOTRH010158256.1:1433-12954 GCA_034768845.1 Heliamphora exappendiculata | reverse complement strand
CTTAATTTTCAATTAAGATCAATACAAAAAAATTCTATTTAAAGAATTCTTAAGTGTTTGAACCTTTTGAGATAAAAATTATTTTTTTGGCTAAGGTGTCAACTTTAATTGTTCAAAATGAGTTAACACTTTTATTTTGAATTAAGGTTTTTTCCTTGGAAAATTGTGCCCATTCGTGATTAATTGGTGATTAATCCAGTGATTAATCTGTGTTTTTATGAAAATTATGTTGTGACCTGTCATTCAGATTATTGGGAAGTTACGTTGCCTTTCTTGCTGGTGCAAAGTGGGTCCCGTTGGCTCGGGTTCCCTTTGATCAGACGGGATAAATTGTGATTCTAATGATTCTCTGTGGCTTTTGTTGATCGAGTTGTTTTATGGTCTGGGAGGTGCTCTTTTCCTCAGTTGTTTAGGCTACGTTGGTTTAAGTGTAGAGGTGGGACTGTTGGCGGTTTGGTTAGGTGCTAGCCTTCTATTCTCGTGCTGAGAGTTTCCTTGGGACTGTCCTATCTCATGTGCCTTAGTGCCGTGATTGAGAACCAGCTTTCTTTAACCTCCTGAGCATCTAGGGTTCTAAGTTCTTCTCAGCTATATTGCAGTTCATAGCCACGATTTTAGAGGTGTTGTGGGCAGTCATGTACTGATGTGTGTTTTGGCCCTCTTATCGTCTTTTATTTGTGAGCTCGGTGTCTATCTTTTCCTCCTTCCACTCTAGGAGAGCGTTCCCGTCGCATCCCGGAGAACGTTGCTTATCTGTGACGCTGTGTTTACTTTGGTAAGTCTTGAGTTGGGCTATTACCATCGGTTGTTGTTGGTTCCCAATGATAGTTGTCTGGATTAAAGAACTAACTCTGGTATGATTTTCTACTATCATCATCTAAGGTGTTCTTGTCTCTTTCTTTTTTTCCCCATTCTTTGGGAAGTGTGGCTGTCTCTGTGAGGCTGAGTTCCTTGGTTGGGGTTGTGGTTTTCCTTGGCCTTGTTAGTTCTTTGATCCTATTTATTTATTGTTGCTTGGGTAGAGGCTTTTTGAGGAGTTTTGAGGTGATCCTGTATGCCATTTGTTTGGGCTTACCTATCTCCCTTCTTACGTGTTTGAGGTGTCTATCTTTACCTCATTGCACCCAGGAGTGTGGTGCTTATTAGAGATGCTAGGTTTATGTTGATAGGGTTACGATTGGGTTCGCTTGTTACTGTTGGCTGCTGGTTTTACCTCTTGACTTGGGGGCCCATGATGCATAGTGGTTTTTTGTATAGATGGGTACATCTGGATTAAGGTCTCTCTGGAGTGCTCCTTGGTACCTCTCGTTGGAAGTTCTTTTGGGTTCTTTCTTTCTCGAGCTTTCTTATATCTTATCTTTTCCCCTTGCAGCCGGGGTGTGTATTTCCTTAATTGTGGAGCTGAGGTTGCTTTAGGTTAGATGAAGATCTGTTTGTACTTCTAGCTGGGTACCTATGGTGGGGCCTTGGTGGTTCTTTGAGTGGGGTCTAGCTAATGGCCTGCTTCGTCTGGATCCAATGGACGTCTCATGGGTGATTGTGAAGTCAGTAGGACTTGCACGTGTGGGTAGTTTGTGTGGAGATTGAATCTTCAAGTCGTGTTTACCTCGTATAAGGACATGTTTGGGATTTTAGTTGTTGGGGCATTTCTGCTGTTTTGCGGTATTGTTGAGTTTGCATCAGAGATTGTTGATGATCGCGGGACAGTGATTGGCTTGAGTTTCAATGTTAAATTTCAGGGACAAAATTCCTTTAAGAGGGCGAGAGTTTTGAGATCCTGACCTGTTTCATCTTTGGGAATGTTTAAGTGTTGTTAATGGAGTTTGAGTTACCTCATAACCTCAGTAATGTTTCAGGTACAGCTTTGACACGTGTTTGGGTTCGAAAAAGGTATGTTTAGTCAGTTTCGGGATTGAAAAACCTATTTGACACAAATGGCCGTTTTTCTCCACAATCTAGTCGACTGGACTGGAGAACCCAGTTGACTGGGTCGACCGTAGGCTCATCCAGTCGACTGAACTGGGAGGTCAGTCGACTAAACCCTTGTGCTTTGCCGTGCTTATAAATAACTAAAGCCTGAGATATTTTGGAAAAAGGTTTCTTTCAAACTAAGTTTCGATTTTCTCTGCCTTCTCTCTAGAATTTGACGGGCCCGGGGCTCTGTTTTTAGCGATCTGACAGCGAATCTTGATGTTGGTGCTGGGGGCTTCGCGTTCATCCAGATAGAATCTCATTTCGTCGAGGTTCATTTTTTGAGGCGTCGAGCTTTTGGCTCAATGAGATAGAATTCTAGACTTTATTGCTGTTAAAAGGTATTACGTGTAAATATGTGTTTTCACTGGGTAGAAAATGCTTTAAATGTTGTTTTCATGTTTAAACCTTGGTTTTTCAGGTAAAAAGTATGTTTTTACGCATTTCTTGGTTTATTTCATGATTTGAGTGTGTTGATATCCGTAATTTTCAAAATGAGGTTTGAAAACGAGGTATTTTGTGAAAAAACTTGTTTTGGAGGTTTAGAGCTAACCCATGGGGTTGTGTCTCAGCTTTTAAAACGTTTTGATGGAAGTATGTTTTTACATGCTAGTTGATCTCCATGGTTGATGGATTGAATTTCTTTTTATACATTTATATAACTATTTTACGGGTTCTTCGTAGTTGAGCCACGATTGATTTTTAAAATGATTCTATAGATGTACCGTGACAGTGGGTGTATTGAGTTAGGCTTCTATTATTCCTCGGTGAAAGTCTAGAAACGTGCGCGGCGTAGGTATTTTGTACCTTCGAATTTATCCCCGTAAATTAAGTAGTGGGTGCTTTGTATCCTCGGGTTTTGGGCCCATAAATTAAGCAGTTACGTTGTTGTGACTCCGTATAGAACTTGCCATTATCTAGCAGGCCTTAAGTGATTCAGGAGTAAGGTAATGGGTATGAGTCTATAGTTGTTGCCTTTGTCTTGAGTTGGCAGAGTCGGTACATAGGAATTATTTTATCTTATTTTTCTCGGTTGTGTAATTCGAGTAGAAAAATAATGTTTTATTCTCCGCTATGTGATCCGAGTGAAAAATTATATTTTGGTTACTGTTTTTTTTTAACTGTGAAAACGTTATCTGCATTGTTGATATGCATGGTTTTAAGGATGGAAAATGTGAAGTTTTATGAAGTAAAACCATTTGAGACTCAGGTTAACCTGATGAAAAACTTGTGATTTTCAGGATGAAATTTTTTTTTGGCTCATGTGGTTGAGTCTTTATGCTTATGATTGCATAACCTTCTATACAGCTTTATAGTCTATTTTTATTGGACTTCAGCTCACGGTATGAAATTTTGTTGTAAAACCTTTTTCAAGTGAACGTGGTCCTGTAGGTTAACCTTGAGGTGTCCGGAGATGGTTGTTGACAAGATTTTTGTTTTGTCTTGATAGGTAGTATATACCTGTTATATATGTTTCATGTTTGGATGTAACATGTTGTAAAGAATATGTAATTCTTATAGATGTATGCATGACTTATGCTTTTGAGAGAACTATGAGTTGGTTGTTGTTTTTCGTAGTTTCTTATTACGTTTTTCGTTGGTTGGTGCAACAGTTTGCAAACAAAAGGGGTTTTTAAATGGTTTAGGTTTCATTCAAACTCTTGTGCTTCGAGGAAGGTTTTAGAACTGTCTAAGCTTCTTTTAAAAAGAAAAGATTTTTTTATCCAAAACTTATATTTTGTGTTTAAAGGCTTGGCTTGTGGGGCCGTAATCGTAGTCTCTTAGGCTACTCTTTTAAATCAAATAAACGCTCGGTAGTACATTTTTTACAAACTTTTTAGCCTTGTTTGTACTTTATGGTTTTCATCCTTTTTTGTTCGGGTTGTTTGGTGGTTGTTCTTGGGCTTTCACGTAACCTGGAGTTTGGGGCATAACACATTCCCTGGACCCCCGACCCCAATCCTTGGACCCCCAAACCCTCAGACACCTGGACCCCTGACCTCTAACTGCCCCTCGAACCCGTACCCCTGGACCATAGATCCCCCACTCTTGACTTCCAGAACCTAGACCTCATACCACTAACCCTCGAACCCATCCTTCTATCCCTGGCCGCGAACCCCCAACCAACCCCCCAGATTCAAACCCCCGACTGCCCATTCGGAACTTGAGCCCCGACCCCAGGCTCCTAAACCCTAAACCCCACCTCTTAACCACGGACCCCAACAATCAACCCCCTCAACCCTAAGCCCTTGAACCCTAAACTCTGACCTCCAACCTCGGACCCCGGGCACTCAACCCCAAACCCCAAGACCTAGAACCCTAAACCCTAACCCTGGCTCTCATGCTTAGATTCCAAAATCTGACACCAACCTACGACCTTGGCTCCCGACCCCCGATCCTAACCCCTAACCCCTGGATATTGACCCCCAAAATACTAAAACCCTGGACCCCCATACCCTACACTAAAATCCTAAACCCTGAACCCCTAAACCTAAAAAACTTAACCCCTACCTTGGACCCTAAACCTTGAACTCTTGACCCTTGAACCCCAAATCTTAGCTATAATAACCTATATATTCTCGAAGCCAGTAGAGAAGAAAATACAAATCAAATTTTGTAGTCACCCGATAGGTTTTTAATTTATTAATTTATTAATTAATCTAATGTAATTAAATTAGCATAGAATAACTTTTGACAATAAATATTGCATAACCGTTCAGGGTTGGGATGTCTGGATACATTGAGATAATAAATTGTAACTAATTCTAGGATATTAGAAGATTTAACGTAGAAGCACGAAAAAATATATATATATATCGGGAAAGCTATTCCTCCCGAAAAAGTGTACCAAAAATTTTGACCCAATTTTAATTTAAATATTCTTATGTTTTGATTATGGCTAAAAAGATTTTATGTATTGTGTTTTTTAATATATTTTTATAATAATACCGTGTATTTTGTAGTATTTATTAATTTTATTACTAATAAAAAAATTAAGTTAATTAAATATTTTTAACTACATGATTTGATTATTTTTGTTTATCATTATTTTTTGTAAAATTCTATTACCATTTATTTATATTTCAACAAATGTGATCTACTCACAATTCTATTAATGTTTAATTAATTTAATTTTTTATAAAAATAATCTACTTAATAAATATTGCATAATAAATAGTTTCTGTCATAAAAATATATAAAAAAGGCCAAAATAATAAATTAATTGCATCCGAAGTAAAAAATACTGAGAACATTCTCAATGTTCAAACTGTGAAAATATTCTCAGTGTTAACAAATAGGGAGAAACATTATTATTGGTGTGTATGTGTGTGAGAATGTTCTCACAGTTTGTTTGCAAGGCAATTTCAACATTTGAATATTTTGCTACACATACTGCTTGCAATCAGCTGTAGAGATTTGTGTCTCAAAATACTGCTCTTTTATTTTATTTAGAGTCAGGGAACACGGCAAATGAGCAGAGATTTTTGTCCGAATAATCTCAGTGTTAACAAACTGTGAGAACATTCCCACAGGTGTGTGTGTGAGAATGTTCTCACAATTTGTTTGTAAGGCAATCGTAGCATTTGGATATTTTGCTGCGCATATTTCTTGCAATCAGTTCTGGAGATTTGTGCTTTTTTTCGAATTGAAAGTGTTTCTAGAGAAGGAAACGGCTCTTCTTACAATGACGCCTAGCACCGATCAGCTTGGGATGCTAGTAAATGAAGGTCAGATGCTAAAAGAAATGGTTCAAAAGCATCAAAACATTAATATGGGGACCGATCATAGCTAAACTCGTGGTTTAGGAGCAATATTTCCATATTTACTATGTGCAAAGCCCGCTGGAGATCAAATCCGTAGAGGCGTTCCCTCCACTCGTGTTCGCCGACGAGGTGAGCAGTTTGGAGGAGCGGTTGGCATTGGTGGCAATTGCCCATTGCAAGAGAAAAGCGTAACGCTACAGCTCGGTCAATTTCTACAGCTCTTCGGCAAGGTAAGCAGTTTCGGTCATTTTTTTGGTAAAATATTTCGAGACCCTAGCGTTACTCTCTCTCTCTCTCTCTCTCTCTCTCTCTCTATATATATATATATATATACTAATGGTCGGGTCCACGCGATACGTGTGCAACGATATGGTAATGTTTAATTATTTTAATTTTTACTTGAAAAATAAATCATATATAAATTATATCAATTTTAAATATATAACATCAAATAATTTATATGAAGTGTTGAATATAATATATAACACTATAATCCAGTGAGTAAGTAAAAAGTTGTAATGAGTATGTACAGTCCAAACACTTGTAAAAAATTTACCTTTTGAATTTAAAGTCGTAATTTTATGAAAAAACATACATTTAAAAAAAAAATAATATTTTAATAATGAGTTTAATTTTTAATACCTATTCGAATTACACTTACCACTTTTATGTATTCATTATCTTCGATGCATGTGTTTTTCACTGTTAGTTAATTGCAGTAAAAATGTGAGCATATGAAAGGATAAATTTAAATATTTATGAGAATTGAATAATAAATTAATTCTTAAAATAATGATATACGAAAAAGTTGTTTTTTCATTCCACTGATGAAGTTGAAAGGTAATAGCTTCTTGTAAATGTTGTTCAATTGCAAAATATGATCATTCATACTTGTAAATATCTATTGTAGGAAGAAAAAAACAGACTAAGAAAAAAAATTGTAGAAGTTATGTTTTGAGATTTTTCAAATGCACATATGAAAAGCAAATTTCCTATTTAATTTATTAAAAATGGCAGAAAATTGCCTATTGCTGGAATCCTCTTTCACCTTCCTTTAATTTTCTATTTATATGAACTATAACGTAATTAAAATAACTTAATTTCATTTAATTTATTTAAAGGAGTTAAATAATTTCATAAAGAGAATTAATTAAAACAAAAACCAATATTGAGGATTTTTAAAGAGTTGTTATTTATTTGATTTTTTATTTAAAAATTAATAAAACTATTATAATTTTACACATGGCGAAACAAATTATTTTATATGATGTGGGAATCAGTTTCACAGCCGGATCAATGTAATCAATTAAGCTATTGATAAATCTTTTTTATCCATTTATAATTCGATTAACTATTAAATAATTTTTTCAATTATAAAAGTTATGTACCATGCCGCCCAATTAACGTAATTAATTAAACTATTACCTATTAACTTTTTGATAATTCCTTTTATCCATTTATAATCCATTCACCTTTTGATACTTTTTTCAATAATAAAAGTTACGTAACATACAACATACCATGTGGACTGTGAATAGAAATTGTAAATATAGAAAACCATCAAAAATCAATAATTTAGAAGTAAAAAAAAATGTTTATTATACACATTATGCAAACTTATAGCTAACAAAATTAGGGTCTAATCTTAATAATGCAGTTTCAAACTTTTGTCGGTTGCTCGAGATTCTTTGACTTATGGGCCAATATCAACATCCATGTACATATATAGCAAAAGTTCAAAAAATAGAGTATGAGAAAGTTTTGCACAACCTATTTTTCTCTGTATTTTTTTTCCCTTGAAATTCTTAAAAAGAAATTCAAAGATTTGAACAACATTTATTCTCTAATCAGATTATATTGTTATGAAAATGGTTATAAAACTTTGTTTTCTTTTTAATGTAATTTTTTTATTTCTTAAAAGTAACCTTTTTTTTATGTACAGGTTTATTTTGGGAGAAATAAACAGGTTTGAAATAGTCTTCTTTTGCTATCAATGTATTTTTTTTCTTTTCAAAACTTAATCATAAAAATTAAATTTTTTTGAGAAAAGAAACTGGTTTGAAATTAAGACTTCGTTTGGTGATTGAGAGATTAGAGAATCATGAAATAATAGTTATTCTCAGTTGCAAAGAAACTAAAATAAAAGAACAACAATTCTACAAATTTAGAAAATATATTCAAAAATCTATTCAAAATTCAATTTTAATAGTTCATATCAACAAATATAAAACTTGAAGCCTTCATTTGAATTTGAGGTTGCAAAATTAATTATTTTTCTAAGCACATAATATTTTTGATTAAAAAAATGGGCGCATGGTATTTTGAAATTAAGGCTTCATTTGGTAATTTGACTTGAAATTAATTTTTTTTCAATCTTTTCAATTTAAAAAGCAATTTGAAGGTTCATGCAAAAGAAAGATCTGTGATTGGATAAACCAAGCGTTAAGTATGTAAATTCCGAAAAAGATCTAACAATATCGGTTATGAAAATGGATCAAGATTGGTGGTAAAAAACAGTACCTGTTGGGGAGAATATCAAAATCCTACGAAGCAAAAAACAGTTTTTACCTCCGAAGCACATGAACAAAAACATTCATTAAAGAATGCACATAGCAACAAAATATTTTCATGTAAACCGTAAAATAGTCTTCCATATATGTATTAGATATGGAATATGAGTGAAATCAGTAAAGGATGGAGACAAATAATGACTGTGATGCCAGGATAAACAATTAAATTCCCACCATTAGTTGTTTGAGCTTTCCCAAATTCCGACCATTGTTTTTTGTGCTCTCCCTCCATCTCAAAGAGAGACACTATGAAATTGTGATAAATTGTTCTAATTTTTAAAAACATCATTGAAAGTGGTGATGATGAGGAACTGTCAAGTGTTAAATATATGGAAGCGGTTATGGTAACTAAATTGTGAATTGTGAATTTTAGTTTCACGTGATTTTTTAGTTTTTATTTTCCCGCTTTTACCTGCCCTTAATGAGTTTTGAATGATTTTCTTGTGGGTGAAATTTAGAAATTATTATGAATATTTTAGGTAGTTAAAAATGATTTTACCAAACTCATGAGTTTTCTTATATAATATATATATATATATCTATTAAAGGGGAATAAATCTATACTATTATAAAGGAAACTCCCCTTAAGCCAGTCGTACTTTTTCTTTCCAAATATATCCTCTTAATAATTTTAAATTTTAAAATTTTAAAAAATAGTTAATTAACCACTCTCCTGCCCATATATATCGATTTATATCCATATATATACACAATCTTCTGATACCTTTGCTTCCATTCTTGCCATCGGGTTTGTCAAAAAGTATGCTCCGACGGAAATTTGGACAAAAAGAATCGACATCCAAGAGATTCTATCGTGGTTTGGCGAATTCTCCAGAGTAATTTGGATATGTTAGAAAAGGCTTACAATGTTGTGGAATCTCAATGAAAGAAAATAATAAGAGAGAGAAAGAGAGAGGAGATTTTCTGGTGATTGGTAATGGAATAGTTTTTGGAAGATTGTTATTTTGATTGTTTGGGAACGAGAATGGAGATGGAGAGGAGAGAGGAAGCGAAGAAGTTCGGGTTTTGTTGAGTTTTTGTGGTGGTTTTTTTTTTTGGGGATGTGGCAACGGCGGGTGGAGGCTCCAGTAGTAGTGATGTGGTTGCCACCGAGAGGAGGGGGAGGAGAGACAAAAGAAAGAGAGTATAAGTTCTCATCGAGAGAAAGAGAGAGAGAGAGAAAGATGACCAAAACCTGGGTAATGGCGTGGGTCAGCGCTTGCGAGGTCGTCGATGGTGGTGACGGTTATGGATGACGACGGCTGGCACTGGCGGGGGTGGGATTCGCGTTGCGCGATTTACCTTCTTGTCTATTTTTAGTTTTTTCTTTGAATGTATTTTGTATATCCTTCTCTCGGTGTAAGAATTACAGGTTCTCTCTCTCTCACAACTATATATCAACTATGAATAATTTTATATTCCTAATTCAATAAAACTAATCATGAATAATGGCTTCCTAATTCAATTTTAAAATTAATCCATGAATTAATAGTGGTAGAAAAGTTTCAAATTCAATTAAAAACACTAAAAATTTCAAAAATAAAAAAAGAAAAGATTTTTAACTGAAAATTTTTTTATGAATTTTCAATGAATTGATAGTTGCAGAAAAATAACAAATTTAATTAAAAAAATTGAAAATTTCAAAAATATAAAAAGAAATGATCTTTAGTCGAAATTTGTTTTTTTTTTTTTTATGTTAAACATTTCGTTTGGAGTGTTTAATCTAACTTCATAGATTTGCCTTCATGGACTTTCAATAAATTGATAGTTTTAGAAAAGTAACAAATTTAATTAAAAAACTAAAAATTTCAAAAATATAAAAAGAAATGATCTTTAGTCGAATTTTGATGGGGGGTTGTAGTGTCTATTTTTAATGTTGGTCTTTTTATTTTTATTTTTTGTATTTATTTAATAAAGAAGATTTATAACAATAAAAAATGTGTCAAAATAAAAAAATAAAAAAATGTCCTGTAAGAAAAATATATTATAAACAGAGCTAAAAAAATGGGAGGAAGTCAATCAAAAAATATGTGAATTTATTTTGATGATTTAATTATTTACCTTGTATAGTATTAAAAAATGTATTAATTTTTTTAATTTTAAAATAATTTAAATTGCACCCGCGTAACTTGTACCGACGCTAGTAAAATAATAAACAAAGAAAAAAAAGCCTAATCCCCCATTTCTTCGCCCAGCTATGCCGAAGCTTCGGCATCTCTTTTTTGTTTTTGTTTTTCATTTGCTCCAGCTATTGTAATTTGAGTGAATATTCTGGAAAAGTGGAGAATGAGACACAAAATATAAAGAAGGTATTCCAACTCCAAAAACCTAACCCTGACGCCCTTTTACCCCGTTTCGGCGCCTACAGCTTATCCGTTACCACCATACGTTCTCCTCTTCCTCTCTGCTTTTGCATCCTTCTTTGATTATTGGAACATGTCAACCCTTAATTTCTACAAGAAGAGAATGAAATTACCTTTAAGATTAAAGAGGCAAAACACCCATCAGCCGTCGACGTCGTCCTCTCCTCTCTTTTGTTGTCTTCCCTCGTTGAGCTAGATGTTGAGAAATTGAATGAAGGCTCTAGAGGTGCGAAGAACTATCAAAAGATACTAATAGCAAGCAAACAAGGCCCAAGGGAAATCCCAGATTTCCTCCCAGACCCGCGGCAAACTTCCCTAATTAGCGTCACTCCACTCTTTTTTTCATTTTCTTTGCTTTCTGTTGTTGATTCGTGAATTAGGAGCTAGGAGAAAGGTCTAGAAGGATCAAGAAGAGAAATTAAAGAGGAGAAATTCCATATCTTTCCCTTCTCCCGCCAGTATACCCTCATCCCCTTCTCTTTTTCATTTTCTTCTTCTCATGAAAGAACCACCAAAACCTTAGTTCTCTTACTCAAATTGGAGGGTTCCAGATTAAATTGGCTGCTACCAATTCGCATTAAAGTAGCTTACAATGAGAGGAACAAGTTTGACTCTTCAAGGAGCAGAAATTTTTTAAGTGGCCAATGCCTAGGGTTTTCTAATTTGGCAAATTTCAAGCTTGGAGATTACGCAAGGAGGTTCTGGACTAACTTGAGTGTTTTATTTTGATTTGTGTTAATTTTCATAAATTACAATTAAAATTTAAGAGAAATTTAAAATTTGGTTATGCTTTATTATCCTGTAAATCATGTTGAATTTATAATTTGACTAGATGTATAATTTAAATTTAAGC
>JAOTRH010158245.1:0-12955 GCA_034768845.1 Heliamphora exappendiculata | reverse complement strand
AACCTTGAGTGTTCAAAATGGGTTAACACTTTCATTTTGGAAATAATAAATATTATCCAATTTAAAGATATTTATTTGTAGGAAATGAATTATTAAAATCATCAAAATTAATTAAAGAAGCACTTGGGCTAACACAAGGGCTATGGCTCTGGTTTTTGGTGAGATTCTAGGTTAAGATATCTTCTACAAGTTTCATGTTTTGATCTGGGGCAAGTTATTTGTAAAAAAGTTTAAATTTAGGCCAATTTATAAAGAGGGTTCAGTTAGCCTAAAAAGGGTCTGCATAGTGTGTTTTTAACAGAGAATATTTAAATTATTTGGGGTATCATCCGAGGGTATTTTTGGGTTATTTTTGCTCAGTAACTAGTTTAATATGTTAGCTACAAAGTTTATGTTTTCCACTTGTGTATTTAGCTTCAAAATAATTAGGTTTTAAATCTCACAAAAAGGTGTGACAGAGAGGTCTGTCAGTCACTGAACCTTAATAGAGACTTTGAGAAGTATTTTAATCCATCAAGACTTCATATTTTTGGCTCATTTTTGTTGGACAGAAGGCTAAATGTATCCTCTACAAGCTTTCTGTTTTGACCTAAGCACGGTTCTCATTCTAACTTAATGTTTTTAGGTCTGCAACTTAGAGTAGTCAAGTTTTGATACTCTTTTGTAAAAATGAGATATCTGGAGTTCTACCCAACGAAATCACTTCAGACCAATTTTGTATGAAAGATAACTCAAAAATCTTGATCTGGAAACAAAATCCACTTTAGTAACATTTTTCTATAGTTAGTTATGATTATTTAAATTCGGTGGTAGAAAATGAATAAGTACATAAAATTAGGCTACTTAGGGTCTTGCTTGCTTAGCTTATATTGTGTGCATTTTGACATGTTTTCTTTGCATGCATGTTATAAACTTACACAAATCAAAACTCCAGAATATGCTTAGGCCATAAAACTCAAAAATAAACACATGTAAATACATATAAGGCTTGCTCATACATGAACAGTCCCTAAATCTCTTCTACGACGCCTTTTTGACTCATTTCTTATTTTATCTTCTTAAGATTCGTTATAAAGATGGATTGAGGGGTATCTTGGGGTAGAATACCAGAAGGTTTGAGGGAGTTGCTTACCTTATTTGAAGTTCAAAATGTTGAAGAGAAGTGGGACTTAGTTTTAATGCTCACACCTTGAGTTCCCTTGCCTTTCCTTCCTTCCTTCCTTCTTCTTTCTTAGAACACTTAGCATTTTTTGGAGCCTCTCACTCTCACGTCTCTCAGCCAAACCATGGAGAAATGAAGGGGTGGTTTGGGTCTTGTTTTATAAGAAAATTGTAGTACAAACCTAATTATGGTGTATTAGTTTTAATTTAAATTTTTCTTAAATTTGATTGGGTGCATGGGGTGGTGGGACTTATTTGAGGCATGAGAGATCAGATTTTTGCAGCAAGGGGGCGGCTAGAATAGGTTTGAGGTAGACCAAACTGATTTTGTAATTTATTTGGGTTTTAAAATGTATTTTGGTACATTTTTGTGTATTTAACTGCATAAAATATTAATTTTATTTACCTTAATCTACTAAAACCTTTTATATTAATGTATTTATAATTAATTTAGTCTTTCCATGATTTATCATAATTTTAATAGTAATTAAATAAATAGGTGTGGGCTTTTAAACTAAATTAAGTTAGTTTAACTAGAATTGTCTTTTTGACTTATTTATTGTATAGAGACTTTAAATAATTGTTTGTTTGCTTTTGTTGAGCTATATTATTATATTTGTATATATATTACTTGTATAAAAAGTATTGAGTCAAAATAATTCTTAATTTATACATATTTTTCTCATTTTTAAGCTTAAAAATGTCAAAAATAACTTTTTGGGCACAATTTCCTAGGTGGCAGGCCATGCAAGGATAATTTGGTCATTTTTGTTGTTATTTTGTATTTTATTAATTGATTATATATAAATATTAAATTTTGGGTGTCCATGTGTCGAATTTTTTGATTTTTAAGACTTTTTGCTGTATTAGGCGTAAAATGGTCTTTTTACCTTAATTATGAGATTTTTTAATTTTTAATTTTATATTTCATCTTATTTACTTAATTTAAGTTGTTCCAAGACTTTTCTAAGTGTTAGGGTTTTACCTCTAAGTATTTGGTCTTTTTAGAATTTTCGGGTCAAATTAGGGCTTTCGGGCTAATTAGAGTTTCTTCCATTCATGTAGCGATCTAAGTTCTCATCGTCTTTTCATCGCTAATACTAGTGTTTGAGCCTAGTTGTTATAATATAGCTGGTTACTACTAAGGTCCGGATCAGGGTGTTACACCCCACCACGGTCGGATCGTAATGATTTGATTCTTTTACCTAGATGCTTCTTTGCCTCCGCCTTGAATTCTTTGAATTTCTCAAAACATTCACACTTTCGATGCATCGGATAAATATATCCATACCTTGAGTGGTCATCAATGAAACTGATGAAATACTCAAAGTCACCTCTAGCTCGGATTATCGTAGGACCACACACATCAGAATGAACTAGCTCCAACGGTTCTTTAGCTCTATAGCCTTTAGCCAAAAAATGCCTCTTGGTCATCTTACTCTCTAAGAAAAATTCACAGACTGATAGTGTCTCCACTTTCAATGAACTCAAAGGTCTATTTTCTACCAGTCTGTTTATCCTGTTTAAATTAATATGATCCAAGCGTAAGTACCAAAGAAACATTTGGTTTATTAAAGAAAGAAACTTTATCCTATATGGTAAAGTAGATGTATTATTCATTTCGGTTAGTTGCAGTGTAGGAAAGATAGGAGATACAACATACAGATTATCCATCAATATACCGAACAAATAAAATATTTATTTTTCTTCACAACGACAGAGTCACCAAAATGAACAGAATATTTGTCATTTATTAAACTCGAGACTGAAATTAAATTTTCTCTAATCGAAGGTACACAAAGACAATCTTTTAGAAGTAGTATCATATCTCTACTAAAACTGAGAGTAGCATCTCCTACTGCAATGGCTGCCACCCTTGTATTATTACCCATGTGCAGGTAAATTTTTCAATCACTGAGCTGCTTGATTTTCTAGAACCCCTACAAAGAATTGCAGACATGATTAGTGGCTCCCGTATCTACACACCAGGTACCAGTAGATAACACCGCTAAACATGTTTCAACAACCAGTAAACAAAAATTACCTTGTTTGTTCTGCTTACCGAGAAAAATCGGACACTACTTTTTCTAATGCCCAAACTGGTTACAGTGATAGCACTTGCCTCTCAGCTTCTTCACACCAGCTTTTGATCCCTTAACTGCTTTTAGAATTGTGTTTTCCTATGTTTGAATCTTTTTCTTCTTCTTACCTTTCGACTTAGAGGAAGAACCTTTCTCAACCACATTCACAGAACCTGTCTCTCTAAGAACACCCTCGGCTGCTTGAAGCTTCTTAAGAAGTTCTGCCAGTGTGTAGCAGAGATTATTCATAGAATAGTCCAAGCAGAATTGCTTAAAACTTTCAGGCAGTGACAGGAGTATGATATCAACCTGGGTTTCTGTCACGCCCCAAATCCAGGGTCACGTGAAACTCCACCAAACACCAGTTTTTTTTTTCAAAAATAGGTTTTCATACATTCAAATTCACCTGTTGAAATCAAATGAAAACCAAACATACATCTCTCATAAACAGTAGATATCCATATTCAACAAGCATAATTTATCACCCCGAGACATACAAAACACGCCTTCAGCAGGCATACAAAAAGGAAAACTACTAGAGTCTTCCTTCAACACGGCCACCACTAGATCAACTCCTCCAGATCATCATCCTCATGTCCTGAAAAAAGGTTTTACAACAAAAATCCCACACCATGAGCCGAATCCCAATAGAAATAGACTATAGAAAGCTGTAAAGTAGGATATGCAATCATATGGTGGGAGACAGCACAACCACAAGTAAAACCAAGCATTATAACTAATGCAAACAACAGTTAAAGAAAACTGTAATCAAAACGTTGCTTTCCACTCGGATCACACAACCGAGGAAAGAAATAAAATGGTTCCTATGTACCGACTCCGTTACAAGGGGACAGATGTAGCAACTATAAACTTTGGCCCCTTTACCCAATCCCTACACATCGTAGGACCGGTTAGGTAAATGCAAGTTCTATACATAGCCACCATAACGTAAAAGCTTAATTTACGGGCCTAAAACCCAAGGGTACAAAGCACCAAACTGCTTAATTTATGGGGACTAACCCGAAGATACAAAACACCTACTCTACGCACATTTTTGAACTTAGATCGAGGGCAACTCGTGTCAAATACCCATTATTTCGGTACATATAAAGAATCATTTATAAAACCAAAACATTTTCACATTTATACCAATGATCCATCCGTCAACATGGAGATCAAACAAACATATAGATCTATCCATTAACATGGAGATCAAACGAAACATGTAAAAATATGAGTTTTAAAGCTATACAATATATGATTAAAAAGGGGATCCAATCCATCTACCATAGAGATCAACAGTTATGTAAGAATACACATTTTTATCAAAAGTTTTCAAGGTTGAGCCCTAACCCCAAAGGTTTGCTCCAAACCTCCTAAAGAAAACATATTTTTCCCAAAGTTTTCAAAAAAACTCCATTTTAAACCATTCCCTCCGAAAACCCACCTTTGAAATGCGAGATTACATGAATATATCGTTTTAAAACCATATGAGGAAAGAGAGCAGAACCAAAACCCATCCACTGAACCACTAAAACATCACCACCAGCCTACAAAGGACCCTAGTCGACTGGCCCAAGCCCCCAGTCAACTGAAAACTCTCAAGAAAAGAAGAAAAACCAAAACAAAAACATATCATTCGACTGACCTGAAGGTCCAGTCGACTGACTCCCAAAAAGCAAGATCCAGTCGACTGATCACCATGGTCCAATCGACTAACCTTCCCCAAAAAATGATTTTAAACCATGGTTTTTGCTTCCAAACCCCAAATCAAACCTCCAAACATTGGTATAACACCTTTGGACATCCACACGTCCAAACCTCACACCAAAACCTCAAAAGAAAACCCTCAAAACACACTTTCATCCACTGAAACGCCGAAAAATAATTTTAACCCAAAACCAAATTTAAATCATAAATCACATTTCATGCGTTTTAAAACGATAGAAACACGTATGATTACACCTAAAACCCTTTAATAGTTATACAGTCTAGAATCCTACCTCGGTGAGTCAAAACTCGATGTCTCGATCCACGTGCAAAATCGAGTTTCATTGGAATGAAATTCCGTTTGGATGGATGCGTAGACCACGATGCCAACAACAAGGATCGGCTATTGGATCGTCACAAACTAGGCCCCGGGCCGCCGAGAAGTTAGAGAGAAGGCAGAGAGAAAACTTGAGAAAACTTAGGAGTTAAGTTTTGAAAATATCTTTTTAAAATATCTAACTCCTGATATTTATAGGCTTCCAAAATATTTATTTTTTTTTAAATTTTGCACCATAACTCCCCGTAGCCCCCAGGACCATCCCCGCATACTCAGATAAACCAAAACATGCATCAAAACGCATATAAGCATATTAAAGAGAAAATGCTTAAACGTGTTGAAAAACACCGAATATGCATATATATATCAAAAATGAAACGATACAGGGTCTCACAACTCTCTCTCTCCCCCCCCCCCTTAAGGAATTTTGCCCCTGAAATTCACTACAAGGTCACGAGGTAAACAATTCCTAATATCTAGCACAAACCCCAGACTCAAGCTCCCAAGTAGCTTCTTCAACCCCGTGACAAAGCCACTGAACTTTGACATAAGCAATCGTTCTCCTCCGTAACACTTGTTCCTTTGTATCTAGGATCTTCACTGGACGCTCCTCGTACGTAATATCCTCATCAACCCGCAACTCAGCGTAATCCAGAACATGTGACGGATCTGGCTCATACTTCCGAAGCAAGGAAACGTGAAACATGTTATGCACAGATTCTAACTGAGGTGGCAAGGCCAGACGGTATGCCACCACCCCAATCCTTTCCAGGATCTCGAATGGTCCAATAAAACGAGTTGGCAGCTTCCCGCTACGGCCAAACCTCATCAACCCTCTGCGTAGCGAAACCTTCAAAAATACGTGATCCCCCACTATAAACTCCAAAGGTCTCCTCCTCTTATCTGCATAACTCTTCTGGAAGCTCTGAGCTATCACCAGACGTTGACGAATCACTACAATCTTCTCTGTTGTCTCCCGTACTAGGTCGGGTCCCAAAATAGCAGTCTCTCCCACCTCTGTCCAACACGCAGGTGATCTACACGGTCTACCATACAAAGCCTCGTATGGTGCCATCCCAATACTAGACTGATAACTGTTGTTGTATGCAAACTCTGCCAATGATAGGTGATCTTCCCAAGAACCCCAAAAATTAAGAACACAGGCTCTCAACATGTCCTCCAAAATCTGGATGGTCCTCTCAGACTGACTGTCGGTCTGTGGGTGAAAAGTTGTGCTGAAGGTCAAGCTAGTCCCCAAAGACATCTAAAGACTCTTCCAAAAGCACGAAGTAAAGCGCAGGTCACGATCAGAGACAATAGTTACAGGTACTTCGTGTAGTCGGACTATCTCCCGAACATACAACCTACCCAATCTGTCCACCAAATCCCTCACTCGAATGGGAAGAAAATGTGCTGACTTCGTCAACCTATCAACCACAACGCAAACAGCATCATGTCTTGCCAGTGATCGAGGAAGTCCTGATACAAAATCTATCGTGATATTTTCCCACTTCCACTCAGATATAGGCAACGACTGTAACAATCTCGCTAGCCTCTAGTGTTCCACATTTACTTGAAGACAAGTAAGGCATCGAGAAACGAATCGGATCACGTCTCTCTTCGTTCCAGTCCACTAGAACTGACGACGCAAATCATGATACATCTTCGTGCCTCCTGGGTGCACAGAAAGACGTGAATGATGAAACTCATGCAGCACCTCAGCTCGACAAGACTCTGGCATAAATAATTACCCTGTCAACCTCAGACTCTTATCTGAACCCACCACCCATCCTGCTGTATCCTTCCCACTGGCAATACGATCCCGTATCATCTGAGCCTCATGATCGGTTCGCTGAGCCTCTAACACGCGTGCAACCAATGCGGGCTGTGAAGCTGCTAAATAAAAAGTCGCACCCTTTCCTGTCTCCCGAAGACATAAATCAAACTCTCCAACGTCCCTAAGCATGTCCCACTCTTGTATAGCCACAGATGCTAACGAGCCATGAGATCTCCTACTAAGTGCATCGGCTACGACATTTGCCTTTCACGGATGGTACTGCAAATTAGAGTTGTAGTCTCCTAATAACTCCATCCATCGTTGTTGGCAAAGATTCAAGTCCCTCTGCGAAAACAAGTATTTCAAGCTCTTATGATCAGAGAAAACCTTGAAGTGCTCACTATATAGATAATGCCGCCATGTCTTCAAAGCGAAGACCACGGCTGCCAACTCGAGATCGTGCGTCGGGTAGTTCTTCTCATGTGTCTTCAACTGTCGTGAACCGTAGTCTACAGCCTTACCTCCCTGCATCAATACGCAGCCCAAACCATCGTGTGACGCATCACAATACACTGTATAATCTAGACCTCGCTCTGGAATAATCAACATTGGCGCACTGGTCAATCTCCTTTTTAGCTCCTGGAAAGCTGACTCACAAGACTCGCTCCACATGAACATAACTCCCTTCCGCATCAGACGTGTCATAGGTGTTGCCAACCTAGAAAAGTCCTTGACGAATTGTCGATAATAACCTGCCAAACCCAGAAAGCTGCGGATCTCAAAGACGTTCTTCGGTCGCTGCCAATCCATCACGACATCAGTCTTCGATGAGTCCACTGATACCCCATCATTCGACACCACGTGTCCAAGGAATCTCACCTCCAACATCCAGAACTCGCACTTCTCAAACTTCGCATACAGGCGATGTTCTCTCAAAAGCTGCAAGACAACGTGCAGATGCTCCTCATGCATCTCTCTCATGGGTGAATAGATCAGAATATCGTCCACGAATACCACCACAAAATTATCTAGATAATGGTGAAAGATACGGTTCATCAAACCCATAAATGTCGCAGGTGCATTCGTCAAACCGAACAGCATGACCAGAAACTAGTAGTAATCATAACGAGTCCGAAAGGCGGTCTTCGCTATGTCCTCGTCCCTAATCCTCAGATGTTGATACCCTAACCTCAAGTCAACCTTTGAAAAGCAATGCGATCCCTTCAGCTGATCATGCATGTCGTCAATCCTAGGCATAGGATACTTGTTCTTCATGGTTACCTGGTTCAGCTTCTTATAGTCTATACACAATCTCAAAGACCCATCCTTCTTCTTTGCAAAAAGAGCTGGAGCTCCCCACGGCGATGTATTCGGCCGCACAAACCCCTCATCTAGCAACTCCTGCAACTGCACCTTGAGCTCTCGCAACTCAATCGGTGCAAAGCGATACGATGGCATAGAGATGGGAGCTGCTCTTGGGACAAGATCAATAGAGAACTCCACATCTCGGCTCGGTGGTAACTCAAACAGATCATCAGGAAAGACATCGGGTAATGACAAACCACAAGGGGTAGCTCCCCTCGAACCTCGCCCAGCTCATCCAACCTGAGAGGAGAAAAAAGGAAACCCAAGTTCCCTCGAACCCGAGCCACACCAGGCATAGACACCAAGCCCTCTTCCCGATCGCCCACAAAGTAGAAATAGTCACCCTCTGACGTACAGATCAACACTCTCCGGCGCTCACAATCTATAAAGGCACGGTAGGTTGTCAGCCAGTCCATCCGTAGGATGACATGAAACGTGGTGATGTCTAGAATGATAAAATTAAACTCTAAACAACGATCGGCGACTCCTAACGCACAGGATCTGCAAACGCTACTCAACACCACATTCCCACTGACTAGGGTCCCTACACTCAACACACTACCTAACGAGTTTACCTTCAACCCCAATGCAGATGCAAAAATAGAAGATATAAAAGAATGTGATACTCCCGTGTCGATGAGAACACTGGCCCATGATCTAAAGATTAGAAGAGCACCTCTGATCATAGCTGGAGTAGCTGCAGCACCAGATGCAACTGGTGCTTTAGAAGCACTGCGGTTAGCAAGAACATAATCCCTTGCATGCGGTGGTCTGGTCGGCCCACCATAACTCTGAGTCATCGGCTGCCTCACAATCTGTGCTGAAGTTCTTCCCTCTGTAAACCTAGACATTTGGGCCCTAGGTTGCTGAGGAGCCTGCCATTTCTACGCAGATGGAGCAGCTGGCGCTCCTATCGCACTCTGAACATTTCTTTTTCGGGGACAGTACTTACAAATGTGCCCAGACTGACATATTGGTGGATCTCTCGACTTTGACTGGACAGACGCTAAACTCTATACTTAACCCTTTTGTGGGCACTCAAATGAACGATGTCCCGGCTGTCTACATCGATAACAAATTAGCCCTCTCTACTCTGGCCTTCCTGTTGAACCCACTGAAGGTGTAGGTGCGGACGACTACTGCTGTTATGACCCAGCAAAATGAGAACTTAGACCCGACGACCTCTGGTACTTGTTCCTGCACCCCTAAAGCTGTGTACCCCCATCACTCTGCTGGCCCTTGCCCGATCTAACTCTACGGCACTCTGCCAACGAGTTCTCTACTCAGATAGCGGCTTCCACCAGCGCGATAGACACCTCCAAACCCAGAGCTACAACCCTATCCTTGATGGAAGGTCGAAGGCCCCTCTCAAACCTCCTCGCACGTAACTCCTCTGTAGATACCATCACAGCTGCGAACCGCGACAGATTCGCGAACTTGGCCTCATACTGGACCATAGAAAGATTTTCTTGTACAACGGAGAGGAACTCCTCTTTGTAAGTAGCTCTCGAATATCTCAGAAAGTACTTCTCCAAGAAGACTCTCGTGAAAGCAGCCCACGTGTCATCTAATGTGGTCTTGGCGAACTTCCACCATTCTCTAGCATCTTCCCTCAGTTGGAACGCCGCTAACTTTACGCGTAAGGCATCCTCCTCAATATCCAGCATATCAAAGATCGTCGTGGTCACTTCCAACCACTCAGTAGCAACCTTGGGGTTTGGCTCCCCTGAAATGGTTAGAGGATCCAACCGCCGAAACTCCCTCATGGCCACAGAAGCCCTTGGCTTCGGAACCTTTACTCCAGCCCTAGTTGCCTCAGCCAAAGCTCTCATAGTGGCAAGTATCTCTTGGACAACGTCAGCACCGCCCACTTGTTCCTGTGGGGCATGAACGTTTCCTTCTTCCAGAACCTGAGCATAAGCACGACCTTGGCTACGGCCTCGGCCATGACCCCATCCCCGCACTCCCCGCGTGGACATAGTTCTATAGAAAGCAATAGAAAGTGATAGAACAAGATAAGCTTTCCTACAACATGTTACTACGTAACATAAACACATAACGCACATAAGCATGCTAACATGTAGCCACTTAAGGTTATGTAAACACGTTTCACATACCGAGGAGAACCAACAAGAAGAACACATCAATTTGGATAACGTATTCAGATTCCTTGCTAAAAAACACGTTGGCCAAACACATTTCTAACTTGGCGTCCAAATATGTTAGTCCAAACGCCCTGAGGCAAGACTAGTCAATCTTGAGATTCAACCTCCATTCCCACATATACACAAACGATCATGCTCAAAAGGCTATCAGCAAGTCATAGAAATATCTAAACACATGCAAGCAGGCATACTCAATCAACCTCACCATGTGACAAACCCTCATCCCATAGCTCTTAGGTATTCGAACCCAGAGCTCTGATGCCAAGTTGTCATGCCCCAAATCCAGGGTCACGTGAAAATCTACCAAACACGAGTTTTTTTTAATGAAAAATAGGTTTTCCTACATTCAAATTCATTTGTTGAAATCAAATAAAAATCCAACATACATCTCTCATAAACAGTAGATATCCATATTCAACAAGCTTAATTTATCGCCCCGAGGCATACAAAGCACGCCTTCAGCAGGCATACAAAAAGGAAAACTACTAGAGTCTTCCGTCAACACGGCCACCACTAGATCAACTCCTCCAGATCATCATCCTCATGTCCTGAAAAAAGGTTTTACAGCAAAAATCTCACACTGTGAGCCGAAGTCCAATAAAAAAAGACTATAGAAAGTTGTAAAGAAGGATATGCAATCACATGGTGAGAGCCAGCTCAACCACAAGTAAAACCAAGCATTATAACTAATGCAAACAACAATTAAAGAAAACTATAATCAAAACGTTGCTTTCCACTCGGATCACACAACCGAGGAAAGAAATAAAATGGTTCCTATGTACCAACCCCGTCACAAGGGGACATATGTATCAACTATAGACTCCTGCCCCTTTACCCAATCCCTACACATCGTAGGACCAGTTAGGTAAATGCAAGTTTTATACGAAGCCACCACAACATAAAAGCTGAATTTACAGGCCCAAAATCTGAGGGTACAAAGCACCCAACTGCTTAATCTATGGGGACAAGCCCGAAGGTACAAAACACCTACTCTGCGCACGTTTCTGCACTTATACCGAGGGCAACTCGTGCCAAATACCCGTTATCCCGGTACATCTAAAAAATTATTTTACAAAATCAAAACGTTTTCACATTTGTACCAATGATTCATCCATCAACATGGAGATCAAACAAACATGTATATTTATCCATTAACATGGAGATCAAGCGAAACATGTAAAAACATGAGTTTCAAAACTATACAACATATGTATAAAAAGGGGATCCAATCCATCTACCACGGAGATCAACAGGTATGTAAGAACACACATTTTTATCAAAAGTTTTTAAGGTTGAGCCCGAACCCCAAAGGTCAGCTCCAAACCTCCAAAAGAAAACATATTTTTTCCAAAGTTTTCATAAAAACTCCATTTCAAACAATTCCCTCCAAAAGACAACCTCCGAAACGCGAGATTACCTGAATCTATCGCTTTAAAACCATACGAGGAAAGAGAGGAGAACCAAAACCCATCCACCGAACCACCAAAACATTACCAACAGCCCACACAAGACCCAAGTCGATTGGCCCAAGCCCCCAGTCCACTGAAAACTCTCGGGAAAAGAAGAAAAATCAAAACAAAAACATATCAATCGACTGACCTAAAGGTCCAGTTGACTGACTCCCAAAAAGTAAGATCCAGTCGACTGACCACCATGGTCCAGTCAGCTGACCTTCCCCAGAAAATGATTTTAAGCCACGATTTTTGCTTCTAAACCCCAAATCAAACATCCAAACATTCGTAAAACACCTTGGACATCCACACGTCTAAGCCTCACACTAAAACCTCAAAAGAAAACCCTCAAAACACACTTTCATCCACTAAAACGCCGAAAAATGATCTTAACCCAAAATCGAATTTAACACATAAATCACATTTCATGCTTTTTAAAATGGTAGAAATACGTATGATTACACCTAGAACCCTTTAACAGTTATACAGTCTAGAATCTTATCTCAATGAGTCAAAACTCGACGTTTCGATCCACGTGCAAAACCAAGTTTTGTTGGAAAGAAATTCTGTCTAAATGGATGCGTAGACCACGATGCCAACAATAAGGATCAGCTGTTGAATCGTCAAAAACCAAGCCCCGAGCCGCTAAGAAGTTAGAGAGAAGGCATAAAGAAAACTGGAGAAAACTTAGGAGTTAAGTTTTGAAAAAATATTTTGAAAATATCTAACTCCTGATATTTATAGGCCTCCAAAATATCTTCTTTTTTTTTAATTTTGAAATTCGCACCATAACTCCCCGCAACCCCGGAAACCAACCCTGCATACTCAGATAAATCAAAACATGCATCAAAACACATATAAACATATTAAAGCAAAAATGCCTAAACGTGTTGAAAAACACCAAATAT
>JAOTRH010158234.1:0-12956 GCA_034768845.1 Heliamphora exappendiculata | reverse complement strand
AAAAGTATTAAATTTATTTAAATAAATAATTAAAATAAAGAGTAGTATTCGAGCGAATATATAAAAATAATTTTTTTACGAGAAATTATAAAAATAAAAATAAAAATAGAGTGTTCATCTTTATTTTTCTGTTAAAAATTTATTAAGTTAGTTTACGTGAATACATAAAATAGAGAGTAATATTATAGTGAATAAGTAAAAAAGTAATTATCTAAAATGAAGAATGTACTTTTTATTTTATATTGGCTAATTATTATAAAGATTTGTGCACTCTTAGTGATAGGTTATAATATTAAAAGTTAGTTAAGAACTAATTAAGTTTTTAAATTTATTTGGGCTTTAAAAATATTTATCCTTATCAAGTGATCATGAGATTTATAAGATTTTTATCACAGATTTTTTATGTAGGATATATTCTTAAATAAATACACAGAATGAGACATTTGCTCAAATTCGTCAATATTTTATTTTATTTTCCAAAATAATATATTTGATGAGACTATTGTCATCACTTTATGTCGTCTAAAATTAAAAATCGTAAACTATTAATGAAGCATAATAGTTTACGGCTATTATGCTTTGATAAAATATTTTATTTATTTCTAAGTAATATATGTTTTGATAAAATATATATATTTTTTTTTTACTAATCGATTAACAAAGAATAAGTAAAATATTTTATATCAGATGATAAATTATTTTTTTAAATAAATTGATAAGTTATTTTTCGTTGTTTTAAGAAATGTGTCTTGAATTTAGCCATTTTCAAATTTTAAATTTTTTGTATTGATTTTTAAAACGAAGAACGACGGCGGTGGTGACCATTTGTTTGAGATAACTTTTATTAATGCTTTTTTATATGGTATTTTTGTTTTTAATAATTTTTTTTTCATTAATTCAAATAATAATATTTTTTAAATTTATCTCGTTACAAAAAATAAAAAAAATTATCAAATTTTTTTAAAAAAAATCGTACAATACGAAAAAAAAACTTTAAAAAGATGCTTATAAAAATTTTTAAGGCTTTTTTTTTTTATCTTTAGTGAATTCAATTCTAACCAAAACGGTTATTATTGTAGAGTTGTTTTCTCATGGTGAATCGACAAAAGTAAAAAAAAATATAGATTAAAAAAATAAAAAAGTTCAAAAAAGATGAAATAAAGTAAAAAAAAAAGTTATAAGAAAAATTATCCCAAAGAGTAACGAAATTCCATGAGACATGGATGAGATTGAGATATTATTCATAATTTTGTTGTAAAAAATATTTTATTTTAATTTAATAATAAATTGATTAAGTAGAAATAATTATAATATTTTATAATATTTATTTAGATGGCAGTATATAGTTTTTAGAATAGATTATATATTTTTTTAAAAATTGTGATTAGATAGAATTGCTAACGACATGGAATCATTTAATTTTTTTGTATTACTAAATTTCTCATAATTAAATTTTATAAAATAAATAATTTAAATTATTAAAATAAGCATGCGGCCCAATGGTAAAGTTTAAACTTCAGTGAAGCCCAATGGTTAAAGAAGATACAAAAACTTGGACACCACGGCGATAAAACATGCGGCGACTGACAAACCACATCAGTACCTGCCAAGTAATCTCTCTCTGGAATCCAATTCTGAATACTTCAAATCCATTAAGAATTTTCTCTCTTTCGAGATTTTTATATAATTATTTCAATATATATATATATATATATATATATATATTAGAGCATTAAATTATATGAAAATTTTAAAACATTAAAAATACATTTGATTCATTTTTTGAGAAGCCGTGGTAGCAATGGCGTGGTGGAATTAGGGTTGTGGGGATATGAGTTGAGGGTGGTGATATGCGCAATCGTGGTGACGGTGGTGTGGTGGTGAAAATGGAGTTGATGTCGATGTTGATGAGTTGGCAATGGTAATGGTGTAGTGTGGAGTATGTAGCAATAATTGTGGTAGAATTGACGACAATGACATTGATGAAAGTAGTAGTGGTAATAGTAATAATAATAGAATGACAATAATAAAAGTAGTAGTGATAATAGTAATAACAGTAGAATGGGAGAAATATCATTTGAAATCAATTGTGATAGTAGGGAGAGTGGGGCTTAGGCATTGGGATTGAGGATGGTGGCAGTAGTGAGGTTGTGGGAGGTGATGGTGGCAGTAGTTTTGTTCGAGTAGTTATAATAGTGTTAGAGGTAGTACTGATTGAGTGATAATGATACTGTTTAGACTTAACGATAGTATTGTGGTATTGGTATAAAATATTTTTAAATTTTAAAAATGATTTTTAACTCAAAATTTTCTTATTTTTCGTTAACAAAAAAATATATCCTTTAATTACTACATATTATTTTTTGTCATAGAAATATTGAAAAAGCCAGGATAATCTTAGGTTTGTTATTCAATAATCACTAGTTTAAATATTCTCAAGGTTGGTGGAAGTTTATTCGGACATTAAATTTAGAAATTTGAAATTAGTCAGAGATGTGCTTGCATGGGCCCAAATATGTAAGTTATAAAAAAATGCAGCCGTGGCTTTGGGGAGGGATTAGCAAAATCAGAGTCCAATGCTCTACCCAATTCCATCGCTAGTTTAGTTTTCAGAAAAATAGCTCCATATTTGTAACGAGCAAGCAAAAACGTACTTGGGAGAGCCTCCAACGGCTATGTTTATGAAAGTTTATGTATGCAACGACTTCAAATAGTGATTAAATGGTCTGTTGCTGAAATTTTGAGATCAATTTAGTTTAACACTTTCCATCTATTGTGTATCCCCATTTAAAACTCTTTGAATGATTGTACTCCTGTTTTGTGATAATTGTCAAGACTTAAAAATTGTTATGAATATATTATTTATCTTTTAATTATAATCCATATCGCTAGCTTTAGCCCTATTTTATTATGTATGCTCCAATGTTTTCGAAATTTGGAACGTTACAAATTTGTTGGTTTCCACTCGGGATTAAAAATCCCTCTTGCTATTTTGTAGGGTTTCATTCTTCTTCTTCTTCTTCTCCATGATTTTCATTTTGCGCTGCTCTGGTTCTTCTTCGTGGTTTTTCGTGTTGCTTTGCTGTGGTTGCTCTGGTTTTTCGTGATCTTCTTCATGATCAATTTGTTGGTTGCTCTAGTTCTTCTTCTTCTTGATTTTTCCATTGACTTCAATTTTTGGATAGTTCTTCCCCTCTGTTTATATATATATAGTTTAAATATAATTTGATATATGAAGTATTATAATAAGCTCAAGTATTAATTGTTATGAATGTTTAAATCGTCGGGAGTTAAAATTTGAAATTGAAATTTACATTAATAACTAATACTGGTGATGTACAATTAGTTTGGATAAATTAAATAGATAACAAAAACAGACAACAAAAAGAATAAAATCCGATTGTAGTACTTCAATCGACGACAAAAATAATATTAAGTAAATTATTAAAATTAGTTATAAATAATAGTGAAAATAATTAAAATACTAAAAAATATAATTGTAAAAAATAAAAATAAAAGATGAAATAAACATATTTATAGATGAAGACTGCTTTTTTTTAATAACAATAATTGTTATAAAATGATCGTTAAAATATGACTGTTTAAATTTTAAATTAGTATATATTAAAAATTTTAAATTTTTCTTTAAAAAAGTAACTGTTATAAAATGACCAATAAAATATAACCATTGAAAATTTTAAATTATTATATATTAAATTTTCTAAAAACCTAAAGTTTTGTTTAAAAAAAAGTAACTATTATAATATGACTGTTTGACATTTTTTAATTATTATATATTAATTTTTAAAAAAAATTAATAATTTTTTAAATTATAATTTATAACAAAAATTAATAAAAAAATCTAAAAACTTGTAGTATCACTGCCAAACACCCACGTGACCTAGAATGGACACACGTCACACGAATAGCATGCGGCGACCCACAGTCGTAACGGATGACTACCGTCACTTGGTGGACCCCAACCTTTTCTGGCGGATCAGGGATGAATCATGGTTGTGGCTTTCGATGGGTCACTGTCCAATATGATTCGAATTATTCATTTATTTTTTTATTTTTTAAAAATATTTTATTTAATAAAAAGTTAAAAATTAATTTTTTTGTTGTGTTTTTTTATTTTTATCTTTTAATCGTAATTTTAATTCTTGCTTCCTAATTTAATTTGATAAAAAAAACGATAAATCAAATTAAATTACAAACCAAAAAAATAAATAAATTTTGTTTTTTATATCTCTGAGTGTTTCATTCAATTTGTGCGCACTTCAATTAATTTTTAAAACCTATTTGGCAACTCAAGTTTTTGACTTTTTAACTAAATGTATAAAAAAGTTAATGTGGTGTTTGACATAGCAACTATTAGTAATTTTTAACTTTATACTACTAATTTTAAATATAAATTATAAATTTTATTAAATACTTACAATTTTTACTATAACTTATAACCATTTTTTTTATTTTAAATATAATCTATAATTTTTATCAAGCACTCATAATTTCTGTTACAAGTTATAATTTATAAATTATTAATTTAATAATGCCAAACGCCACTACTATAGTTTGTTTCACAAAAAACTAACAAAATTAAAAATTCAAAAAGTCAGATCAGAATATTAATTCTTAAAATATTCTACTCAAATTTTAACTATTTTTAAAATACATACAATAATACTCTTCAATCATAATTTATTTACTACAATTACTAACTATAAATTGAACAAAAAACAAAAAAAATTAATTGGTTACCCAAATAACTAACTTTAAAAAAGTTGATTCAAAAACTAAATTATCAAATAATATACTTTAAATTAAATTTAATTTTTTAAATAAAAACACAAAAAAATAAAAAAATAAAATTTTAAACTAATTGTTGATCAAGCTTTTAAAGAGTAATTCCATCGCTACTAACCAAAAATCCAATTAAAATAGAAAAAAAGTCTAAACTAACATCAAAGAGCTAATAGTACATAAGAGATTTTAATATGAGAGCAAGGAAGAACTAAATTCCAAAACCTCAAGTGTTGATCACCATATCAAAAAAAAATGGATGTAATTCCTTTATTAAAGATAAAAATAAATAAACAAAATTTTAAATTTTTAACTTTTATTTATTTATTTTGACTTTAATAGACTTCTTTCAAAAACATTTTAGCTTTTAATTTATTTCGATGAGAAATTTTTTAATAATGAATAGAAAAAAATATTAAAAATAAAAATGAATAACATAAAATAAGTTAATGTGTCATTATTTCATAAGACGCCCAAGTTACTTAAAAATCCATTGGTAGCTTTCATTTCGCAACCTGATTTTGAATCGATTTTTTAACTTTAAATCACTTTATAATAAAAAGTTAAAATTTTGTTTGGTTAAAAAATGGTAAATTTTAAGTTACTGAAAAAGCCAAATAAATGTAAAATTTTATAATTGCCCTTCAACTCAAATAAGCTAGAATATAATTGTTTAGTTGAAAATTGTGTAATTTTATATGTAGAAAAGTAAAATTAAAAATTGTTATGAAAAAAATCAAAAAGCCTAAAGCAAATGCACTAAAAACTGAGGATTAAAAAATAAATTTTTTGGCATTTTAAACTTTAAGCCAAAAGCTAAAAAACCGTTTTAAGTTGGTAGCCAAACGAAAGCTTATAAGACTTTTTTAAGAGTTTATTTTTGAAATCATACTTAGGGCCCATTTGACAACTTTAACTTTTTAATTTTTTGTTTAAAAATGCAAAAAAGTTAATATGATCCTTTTGGCAAAAAAATAAAAAAAATAAAAAGTCAAAAAATTAAATTAAAACACTAAGTCCATCATTAGCAACCTTGACTTTTTTGGCTAAAAATGTCAAAAAGTAAAGGTTATCCGTTTGACAAAAAAATAAAAAAAATTAAAAAATCAAATCAAAACACAAATTTTTAGAATATTCTATTCAAATTCTCACTACTTTTAAAATACAATAATACCATTCATTTATAATTTATTTACTATCACTGCTAATTATATATAATTGTTAATCTCAAATATATATAAAGCTAAAATTGTCTATTTTGAACAAAAAATAAAATAATTAATTTTTTATCCAAACAACAAACTTTAAAAAAACTAGTTTAAAAGCAAAATTACTAAACAACTTATTTTGAACCAAATTTAACTTTTTGACTAAAAATATAAAAAAACAAAAAAATAAAATTTTAAGCTAGTTTCCAATCGTAATCTTAGCATTTTTTATTTTTAAATCAAACACAATTTATTTAATTATTTTATTATCATTATTGTTTTATTTTAAGAACTAATATTTTTAATATTTTGTACGTAAAATCTAATTTTAAAAAATCATATAAAATAAAAGTTGAAATTTTAAAAGTGGAAGAAGAACACATGGCGTGATGGTACCCACCACGGTTCTCTTGTGACCCCTAAATTGGACGCTTCTTCTCTCTGTTAAATCTCCTTTGGCTTTTCCATTCAAATATTCCGTTTTGATTTTTCAAAATCCAAATGCAATTTGGTTAGGTTCACAACTATAGACTATACAGTATCTGATTGTGTAACGGATCTAAAATGCAGTTTGAAAGTGAATCAACTTTTATTAGGCAAAAAAATCTTTCCTTTTGAATACCCGGGGGTGTTTTGAGAGTGTTTGGTAAAATTACTGTTAATAAATTTTTAATTTTTTAATATTAATTTTAAATTATATTATAAATTTTTTTAAACACCAACAATTTTTGTTACAACTTATAACTATTTTTTTTTATTTCAGTTACAAAATATAAATTTTACTAAATACTTGTAATTTTTACTATAAATTATAATTTATAAGTTATTAATTTTAGCAATGCAAAATATTATTTTTATGACTCACCTTTTTTTAATTAAATAAATATTAAAAAAATTTAATGCAGTGTAAATTTAACTTAAAGTCGATTAAAAAGATATATTGAATGCAACAAACTATATTTTTAAAGAGAAAAATGAACCTCGTGTGAAGAGGAAAACATCCCATTACAACGCAGAGAGAATCATATGGATTCGTTTAAAATAAAGAATAAATTACACTTGGGTCATTTGTATTTAAAAATTATATCACTATTACTTTTTTTATTTTTTAAAATATCACAGCACTTTTTTATTTTTTTATTTTTATAACATTTTAATTTAAAAATTAACTTTCTGTTAATTTTTGAACAAAAAAATAATAATATTTTTATACTTACACCCTTGTTTTATTTGTTTTTTGTTTTTTTAATTACAAAATTTTATTTAAAAATTTTCAATTAAAAACTAAAAAATTAGTAAATACAAAAATAAGTAAAATAAAAACATAAAGTATAATTTATTAATTTATTTTTATTTTTAAGTTTTATTTTTAATAAAAAATATTAATTTTGACAAAAAATATTAATTTTTATAGTAAAATATTTTAACATTAACTCAAACGGGCTCAAACGGGCATGATAAAATGTTCTATCTGAAATATTTTTTTATCTTTTTATTTTTATTTTTAGTAAAAAATAAATTATTATATTTTTAAAACTCATTTAATTGAAATAAATAATATTTTTAAATAAATAATATAAAATTTAATTTATTAGTTTATTCTTGTACTTTTTATTTATTTCATATTTCAGACAAAATTTTACTTTTTTTTTGAATTGTTTTAAACATAAAATCTAATTTATTAGTTTATTTTTATACTTTCTATTTTTTTATATTTTAGTCAAAATTTTATATTTTTCAACTCGTTTTGATAAAAAAATCAGAAAAATAATAATAAAAATATTATAAAAACATAAATATAAAATAAATACATAAATAAATTATTATTCCGGAGGGGGCATATTATTATTAAAGTCTTTCTCAATTGTAGAAAGTGAATTTTTTCAACCGTATCCCGGCTTCATTCATTTAACTGTAAGAAAAAGAAACAAAGAATAACTGGTAACTTTTTTCTCTGCACGTGTGTTTAACTGATGAAGGAAAAAATGAATATCAAAAAAATACTTTTCTTGCATAAAATATTTTTTAAAATAATATAATGTAAAAAATATAAGATTATATATCGTAAAAAAATTTAAAACTAAACTTTTTTTCAACTTTCTTGCTAACTAAACTAATTTATATATATATATATATATATATTTTTACTTTACTTTTCTTACCAATCACTTTTTCGTATAATTTTCTTAACAACTGAAAAAGAGACGTAGAGAAATTTATTATTGAATACCGCATTGTCTTGTTAATGAGAAGTGAGGATTGTTGTGTGATAAGACACGGGTTTTGAAGTTTGGACATAGTCAAATGAGAAATGAAGAAATATTTAAATTTTAATAATGTTATGGTGATTAAATTATTTTATTAAATACTTGTAATTGTTATATTATTTAATAAATTAATTTGTTAAAATAATTTAATCACAATAATATTATTGTTTTAAGTTATAGATAATCATAATTGAGCTTTGAGCTGGAATAGTTTTTTAGTGAGGGTTTTCTGTTTTCGAAAATTTAAAATTTCTTGTAATGAGATGATTTAAAAAGTATGTTTATTTGGGATAAAGTTACAAAATAGCAAAAACAAAAGACAACCACTTAAAAAAGTAATTTAAAGGTTTTTAAGTGACTTTTTTTTTTGTTTTCTTTAAATTTTTAATAAATTTTTTACTTTTCTTAATTGCTAATAACAAGAAATATCCAAAAAAAATAAAAAACTGTTTGGACTAAAATTTTAAAAATTATTAAAGACAAAAATTTTTGAGAAGCATTTAGAGAAAGGTTAAGAAAACCCCCCAAAATAATGGAACACCCAATTGGGGAACTATCTAAGTCGTTGAGAGATGGGTTAGTTTGTCCCGAGATTAAAAGCACATTTTTATATATAAAAAATTTAATTTAACTAAAATTATATCAAATTGAACAACATACATTTATTCTTAAGTTATTTTAATCTTAATAAAACATTCATCAATACAAATAAATACTACACTAATAATCAAATTCATAATATTCTAAACACTAATAATCTAAATATACTAATTATCTCATTAAAATAGCCAAACGAGCAATTTATGGCCCTAATTGGTAATTATCTTAAATGTAATTTTTTTTTTCTTTTTATTTTTTTTTTTAGTGAAAGAGCTTGATTGAATTAAAACAAGTTAATTGGTAACTTAAATTTTAAGTTATAAACTCGATTAATTGAATAAAAAAACTAATTTTTTGCTTTTCATTTACATTAAACAATAATATTATTCTATATAGTTGATTATAACAATTATATACTGGTGGTATAAATAACAAATACGTTTTCAAGTATGAATATTATTTAATCTTTAGAGTGAAAAATATAATAAGATGTAATTAAAGTTAATATTTAATTTTTTTAATTTTTTTAATTTTTTTACCAAACAAAATATATTATCTTTTAACTATTTTCTTAAAAAAAAAAAACTTTAAAAGTGAACGAGATCCATGGTGCCACAAGATTAGAAGATAAGAGGCCAGTCCGCCTCCCTCTCTATGGTAGTTATTTGATGTTATCGGAATATCAGTTAAGTATATGTCATATTTTTAATTAATATGATAATAATAAATTTTATTATAAAAATATGATAATTTATTTTTATTAAATAATTAAAAAACAAATAATTATTCATATAATATAAATTACGTTCATTTATTTATCAATAGTATCACGGGATATCTCTACATTATCAATAGTATCACGCGATATCTCTACATGTATTCCGAGAATACCTAATAATTTGCCAGATCTCTCCCAGACCTAGAGTATTATAATAATTTTATATAAAAAAGCCTATTTGCGATCATTTATTTAAAGGCCTATTTACGATCATTTATTTCGGTAAAAATATTATAATAATTTTATTTATCTTTAAGGGTCTATTTGCGCTCATTTATTTATGTAAATGTATTATAATAATTTTGTTTAAAATAAAATTAAAATGTTTAGAATATGTATTAATTTTTTTATTGGATGAAGAGATGAAAAAAAGTTAGCATTTTTTTTAAAAACCAGATAGTGCTGCTTACAAGTTGGCTTTTTTACAAAAAAAAAAAGTCATCTTAAAAACTAGCCCAAACAAGCCCTTAAACCCCATTAGGTCTGTTCAGTTGTTAGTAAAATTATGCAAAAATGTAATTTATGAAAAAAAGAATTAATGTATTAATTTTTGTTAAATGTTTAGTTAACAAAAAAGTTAGCAGAAAAAGAAACTAATTTATAACTTTTTCATGATGCATAATTTTATACCTTCTTTAAAATCTATTTTGTAAGAAAACTTCTAATGTGAGAAACTTATTATAGTGGGTTTTATATTTTCTTGTGATAATTGAAAAAAAAAACCTAATATCTCCAAACCAAAAACTTCTACTTTTGACTTTTCTCTTCTTTCATCACCATCACAGTGATCAACTCTAATCTACAACAATCCTTATCACCCCAATGCCATTAACTTTCCAACTCTAGCCACCATTCAAATCCCATCTCTAATCCTAATCTCACCATAGGAGCCCATCCTATTCTCACTACCACTCATACTCAATACCCAATTCCAACTCAACTATTGCGATAACATTCTACTTTCAAATTATACTTTTAAATATGTCTTTTGCCCCTATCCTTAAACCCCGCTATTAACATCGTTTATTGTGACCAAACGGAACGATACCCATCAATCCCCTACTTCCACCACAAGCAAGATTTTTTTTTTCTCTACTATAGTTGTCTCTTTCAACGACAAAGAAAAAAAGAAATAGAATTTTGATTCTTGAACCTCGCACGTATATAAAATGTAGAGTTTATATTTTAGTAATACAAAAAGTGAGAATGGTTATGAATGGGGTTGTACAATGTTGGCCGTGTCAATAGCCGTTGAAATCAATATTGTTAATAATTGTGGTCATTGAATTGTGATTGATGGTTGAGGGAAAATGAATGGTTGTGCTTCAATTCAAGTTAGATGATGTTGATTTTGTGGTAAGTTGGGTGGATGGTAGGTGTTGTTGTAGGGAAGATGTGGGCCAAGTAAAGATGGATGCAACACAACTTATAAAGAATTGAGGGTAAAATGGGAAAGGTGATGGGAGAAGATGAAAACTAAGACAAAAGAGAGATTTAATTTGATGATGGTTCTTGTTTTAGGTATTATATCAAGTATACGTACATTTAATATAAATATAATGACATGTGATATCAAATGATTCCAGGTGACACGAGGGGGCATCATGCTTTAAATTTTGTTCACAAATTAGATGGGTATTGGAGAATTACATTACATTGAAAAATTCGAATGGTTTAAGGTTGAAACTGGGAAAACAATTTTTAAAAATAAAGTTTTTTTTTTTTTTTTGAAAATATAATACTTTATGGGGGTAAAATCACTACTAGAAAATAGTTGAAATATCACGCTTTATATGTGTGATTATAAGGTTATAATCACGCTTTTTCAAGCGTGATTTATGGAGGTATAATCTAAAGTTGAGACTTTTTTCATTACGCTTTTTGCAGGTGATTAAAAATATAAAAAAAACATGATTAAAAATAGAATTAGTGTGGTTGTTAAAACTTTAAAATCTCGATTTTGCATTATCGACCACACTTTTTGTGCGTGATAAAAATTAAAAAGTGTGATTAAAAATAACCAAATGCGTGATTAAAAATAAAATTAGTGTGTTTGTTAAGTCGATTTCGTATTTTCGACCACACTTTTTGTGCGTGATAAAACTGAAAAAGTGTGATAAAAAAGTGTTATTAAAAATAACCACTACGCACCAACGTGCACCTAATGTTATTTCGAGTGTTATTAAAAATAATAATACTAGCCACACTCTGAAATCTGCAAGTCAGTCCAATTCACAAGATATAATTAACATGGAACAAAAAAATAGTAAGCCAGTTGCTCAAAAATTAAAAAAATAAGCAATTACTGTAAACTCAAACTCATGTATTCTCATCTAGAACTAGAAAGTTAAAAGCCTTATGCACAAATTGTCACGACCTCAAACCCGAGGTACGTGATCCCCACATTATAACCGATTCTTCCTATGACTAAAACTTTTCTTGTGATATTCTCTCGAATTTTTTAACTCATTTTAAAAGGAATAACTTTCAGATTTACAAAATAATCTAAGTATAATATTTATAAATTTCGGCAAAATTTTCTCTATTTTTCAGGCTATCCCAAACTTCCAAAAATCTGTTAAATTTAAATAACAATCTATACTCATCCACAGCTTGGATTTAACTCACAATCACAATACAAACTAATTAATGACTACTATTTCCACATCAATACATTTTTTTCTTTCAACTCCATTCAATACTCAATATAATTACTATTATTCTAAAAAATAGAAAATATCAACAAAACAGTAAACTGATCAAAGCATTTCTTTTTGAATTTCAAATTCTAAACACAAGATAATAAAACAAATTACCATGACTGTAATGAAAGAATTCATTAAATTTTCAAATAAATATATTCATATGATACTTAATAATCTTTTGATCAACAATCTTTTGATGCAGCATTCCCATAGATGACAACAAAATATTGCAATTTGTAAGGGTAACTATTTAACTTGCTTATATAAAAAAGGTATTTATCCGATTTTGATATATAGAAAAGCATATACTTGAAACAAAAGAAACAACAACTGTGATGAAGTATATAAAAGTTACCTAAGTGCGATGAAGATGATGCCATTGGGTGGGCTGTAGTGCCACCATTTGCGCTTTCGCTGCTTTTCAACCATTCTGGTATTAATGTGGGTTCACTTCTTTCCATAATTAGTACCAAACATGATCAATTAAAGAAAAAAAAAAGCAGGACAGTAACTTTGACCCAATGAGAGTGGTAAAATACATTTGTATTATGCAAAAAAATATCACCATTGAACAATATATAATTATAAATTCAAT